>JBCEWE010000426.1:90000-106604 GCA_039877035.1 Silurus lanzhouensis
CCACAGGCAAGAAGTTGTGATGCTGCTGATCTGTATCATTTGCAGGTTTTAGGGCTGTATGTTTTTTTTACAGCCTAAGGGCACAGCACATAACCCAGTTTCTTCTCTAAGATGCAGAATACAAAAGCCTCTTCAACAACCAAAAACAAACTGAACAGAAATGACTGACTCCACCAATAAAGTAAAAACTAAACAAAAAAAAAAAACATGCTGTGCCAACTTCTCTCATGTTCTTGTACTTAGCCCACCTCCTGAAGTAATCTCCTCCACATGATCTGCTGCTCATCTTCACCTTATTGCTGACTAAAGCGTTCTCTGGATGTTCGGATTACTTCTATTAATAGTTTCTAAGCACACGAACAAAAATAATCGCGCACGATTGACACTGGCACATTGACTTAGAAAGATCTTTATCACCTTCTTAAATATTTATGTAATTAGAGCTCCATACAAACACACACACACACATTGTTAAATATTGTTAAATATAACTGAAATGAAGGTAAATATTCGATGCTATAACTACAACTGAGGTAAATATTGCGTTGTAACATAACTATAGCTGAGGTAAATATTGCGTTGTAACATAACTATAGCTGAGGTAAATATTGTGTAATACGACTATAGCTGAGGTAAATATTGTGTAATACGATTTCAACTGAGGTTAATATTGTTTAATATAACTGCAACGCGAGGTAAATATTGTATAATATAACTAAAGCTGAGGTAAAAACTGTGTAATTTGATTATAAAAAACACAATTCCACTAAACAGACCTGTGGACACACAGTGCACAATGTTTTTCTGTGCTTTAGTACTAATGTTCTGCTGTTACTCTTCTTTCTTTTTTTTTTCTTTTTTTTCTTTTTTTTACGAAACCTTTCAAAACTACCTGAACAGTAAGTGGCACATCCTAATCAGACACCTCCTTATGTAATGAGAGAAGCGAGAGCAGGGAATTTCAGTTATTCACCTCAGAAGCCACCTAAAAAGGCAGAATGAAATCAGGCAGCAATCCGGCATGATGAGAGACCTCCCGTCACTAACAAGACCCCACTAGCTAATGTTGCTAATGAACGTCTGATTCTGTACTTGTTCATCTAATATAAAGAGCTGCAGAATACAGGCTTTCACATATGATGCTTCCTCATTAGGTTTTCTGTCTCTTTATGTGCATTGAGAGGATAAACCAGACCCAGACCTTTAGATTAGCAATAAATCAGATACAGTATGGAAAATAAGTGTTTACAGTAAAGAAATAAAAAATATTCATACAATTTTATTACATTTATTGAATCATTATATGGCTGGAAGTACTTGGGGTTGTTTCTTCTTCCATACCATGTCATTCTTCTTTTCTGTCACATTATCAGCTGTTTTTTAATTCAACCAAATACAAAGAGTATAGCAAAGTGCAAACACAGTTTTAGCATTAACCAAAACCATTCACAAATGATATAAAGTGAATTGGTTGAGACAAGTTTAAGTATTTGAAGTCATTTTGAAAAGAATCCAATGTGTATTTTATGCAACGAAGGTAGGTTTTAGCAATGCTATACAATATACAGTATATTTGTGCACTTCTCAAATCTGATGAACGGACGCTAGCTAGCAGATAACACAAACATTTTGTTAAAACTAAAATTCTCCTGAATATTTTCATGGGAATCCTGAACTATATCCTCAATGTATCCTTAAGTTGGAATCTAATTGTGAATCTACTATGAATCTCTGAACAGCAGGTTCTATACTGACCCACTGTAATTTCAAGTTACGCACAGCCGCACACGGATTACCGTTCTCCTTAGCATTAAGCAGACTAGCTTAGATACACATGATCTCATCAATCAGACCGACTCTCATGCAGGCATCTGTTCAGCCATACACTCACTTTGTCCAAGAGTTAATCTGGGATCTAAGCGTAGAGAGACAGAGAAATAAGAAAGGATAGAAATAGCGTTTACTTGCCAACCTGCTAACTCATGAGGAAGGGTCATGGCAGTGAGTAGCTAAACAGCAGGGATCGTGGAAGTTGTGCAAGCGGCCATGTGCACGACCATCATGGTTCTCACCACAGTGGCTGTTATTCTGCGCCGACGCTTTTCCAACAGGGTCAAACCGTGAGTAGAGCTAGTGCTCGTTCTTCAGCCATGCTAATGTCAGCTAGTTATTCGTACTTGGTGCTACAGTTTTGCCTTTATTTATGTCTTACTTTTCTCGTTTTTTTTTTCATATTGGTTCAAATTGCCTGCATATATGGCAAAAAGAAAAATAATCTTCTGTCAGTATAGATGCAACTGACAGTTTTCTTTCAATGGTTTTATTTTTAGACATTTTTAGTTTGATGCTAGATTTAGTTGAAGAAATTCTGTGCTACATGTCATGGAATTTTCTTCTTAGTTGTCCTCTTTTAATTTTTTAAAACCTAAAAAGGAAATGCTAAGCAAATACCGTTCTTTCTTTCTTTCTTTCTTTCTTTCTTTCTTTCTTTCTTTCTTTCTTTCTTTTTAGTTGTTTGTTTGTTTGTTTGTTATACAGTTAAAACCTATTAGCTTAACATTTCCAAAGTACAGCAAAAGTAAAAACTATAAATAAATAAAAGTTTTCGTTATAGATTTTTGTTCCTTTTTTTATTTCCTCTCCAGATAAAAATCTTTGGACACCAAAAAAATTCATGCAAAAATAAAAACATTGGAAAAAAAACCATCAAGATAAATAAATCTAGAAAACAAAGAAAATGGATCGTTAAAAACCAACAAAAAAACATATGATCAGAATACTCTCTGTAAGGGAACGTTATGTAATGTATGCTAATCAATGCTTTTCATGTAAAAAGCTGCTCGATCTCGCTCTTCTCTCCGAGTGAAAAGCCAGAGGGAAAGCGTCTTGTCGGCGGTGCTCTCAGCGCAGAGTTTCTGCTCGATGTTTCGGCAGCTCGCGGCAGGCAGCAACTGAAGGAGATGCTAAATATTCATGTGCACAGCCGGAGCGCTCGGCTTATCAACGCAAATCAAGGTCACGCCTGAGATTCAGGCGTCTCTGCTTGCGTTTAAAAAAAAATTAAGAGGGAGTAGAAAACACGCCGCTGGCATTTGTGATGGTATTTTGAGAATTGCAAACAGCCGGATGGATGATGGATTAGCACGGAGGCTCGGGAAGCGATGCCAGCGTGATAACGTGCCAGTAAAGTGCCTGTGTGTACCTGGCACAGGCTCACGTGTGCTTTCAGTTTTGCTCCAACACGTGAGCAGGTGCCAGGTCACGAGTCAGAACAGAAAGAGCTCGTAAGGTCAAAGCGTAATCCTGAAACGCCAATTCATTAAATGCTTATTAAAATTTCCTTCGGCCAAAAAAACATCAGCATAAAACCGGAACTCGTTATAATTTAATTCCTGGAAGCAGGTCATCAATTGGATTCGCAAAAAGTAGCTTCAAAGTAAATATTTTGGAAAAGTAGACTATATGCAAACATTTCCTCTTGGCTGTTTTCCAATACAAAATAAAAAATCAAGGTTATAAGAAGGTCAAGCCTCAAAACACAATCTTGCATTAAACAGGAATCTAACTTTTAATGAGAGAGAGAGAGAGAGAGAGAGAGAGAGAGAGAGAGAGAGAGAGAGAGAGACCTCTGCTGGCATGGAGGTTGCTGTAATGTCATTTTAGTAAGCTAACAATTTAATTAACAACTACTTTTACAAAATAAGCGCAACATATTTTCAGATATTTAGTTAAATGTAAGCACTATCGCAGTTTATTCTGTCTATAGTATTTACATATAAATTTATTATATAGCTAATTAGCTGCTCGCTAATCAGGGTTAGCAGTTTGTATTAATTAATTTTATGAGAATAGTGTTTACAGATGTGAAAAAGTGGCATTAACACAGCCATTAAAAACATCTTGCTAGGTGTATTCATGTCAAGTTCTGTTTCTTCAGGCCCATAAATTAGCCATAATCACCTGCTGAGTAATATTCATATCATTTAGGTGAAAAATTTACATTTTGAATGTTGCTAGTTTTGTGGTGTTGTTTTGTTGCTAGTTTTTTTCCATGCTAGTTTTTGTTAGCATTATATCCTGTTCTGATATTTTTCTGGCCCTGAAATCAGCACGATGTTTCCAGATGCTAAATAATCTTAGGGTTTTTGAAAATGTTGGTGTAAATTTGTGATTCATAATAATTCCATGCTACACATCTCATTAGCCTCATTGTTGCTGCAGCTGCATAACAGCGGTTTACACTGAGATCATGAATTTGTTTGGGAGGAAGGAGAAGAGTTTTCATTCCAAAGATCATCTCACAGGCGACTCAGTTCTGTAGCAAAAACATAACAAAACGTGAATCACGACTTTAAAATGGCTGAAGTTCCAGTAAAAATACAAACCAGGCACAAATTTCCAGGATTTAACATTAACATCTTTTTTCTTAATCTATAGTTTTCTGTCCATCAGTACCAAATTTCCTGTGCTGTTTCCTGCAGTTCGGTATTTTTGATAATAAACTCAATGTAAATGTAGGAATCCAAGTCTCTCACTGTTCATTTAACCGAATAAGGGGCCTGCAGGACATCCTCCTCTCATCTCATTATAGTGTCAGCATGCAGCTCTGGTCACTTCTGTACGTCAACACTTTCCCTGGTGTATTCTCTTTCTTCTTCTTCTTCTTCTTATTCTGCTAAAAATAACCGAGAAACTTCATTACAGTAAAGTACGGACATGATGATGATGATGATGATGATGTTAATAAAGCCTCATTAACTAGCAATATATACAGTAGCACTCATGATATGCTGCAGTCGATATATAATTTATTTTTCAAATACTTTAATAACATCCGGAAGGTCATTTCAGGGACAGTTCAGGGAAAACTGCAAGACCCCGAGGGATCCACTTTGGCCAGTAAACATGTTCATGTTCATGTCCCTGCAAAACAAAACTCAACAAAAAGTGGCACATTATAAATGTAAATGTTTATAATTCATGTTTATGTATTTCACTTCCCTGAAAGTTCTGAACAAATCTCATACCAGGGAGACAGAAGAGCTGAAGCTTCTGCAGGGCATGTTCATGATGAGAATGATACACACACACATACACACATACACAACGTTCTGTGTTCTGTTCTGGTGTGAGTTTGGTGAGACATTCGTCTTTTCCCAGATACATTTCTGCCAATGACACCACGTTCTTTGCAGTTCCACAGAAATCTTCTCTCAATGCACTGATTAGTAAATCTGTTTACAGGAAAGTACTTTATTTATCAAGGTTTACACACTATCACCCTCAAAATAGTCCCCTTGCACAGCAGTACAGCGCTCCCAGCTGCCAATACTGGAACGTGTCCTGGAAGTCTTCTTTTGGAAAGCGAGTCCAGCACCTTCTGCGTTTAAAAATGGCAACCTTTGAGCTGGATCATCATTTTCTTTTGGCACACTGACTTATGAAGGTCGGTGCTTCCTGTGACTGTGCGTGCAGTCTTGTGCCATCTGTTGGCGTATTACAAAAACACTTTTAGATACAACCTTGAATTTCAATTCTCCTAAACCAATTCCCACAGACGGGTTTGTTTTTTTTATTCGTTTTTATGATTCCTTTAACAGCAGCTCCTTTACCGGGTCTTAGGGTTTGTGCAAAAAAAAAAAAAACATCTGTACTGTACTTGCTGATACTTGAACTTTTCAGTAGGAGGAAATGTTTATTGAACTTTTTTATTAAAGGAGTCTCACAGCTAAAGAGCTCACTTTTTAGTGTGCAGCATGAGAACTGAAATGATACGCCTCCTATTGTACTTTATTATTCACTCAAGCATGATTTAAACATTTTTAAGAGCAATAAGGACTTTTTTTTATCAATATATAAATATAGAATTGTATTGTTTTGAGGCTGTAAAAGCCACTCACTGGAGGAAGAAAAAAATTATAGGTAAATAAATATATTTTACCAAGAAACATTCCAAGAAAATGCAAAGAAATAAGGAAATAAGTATCATATACATATTCATGTTTTCATTCACTTATAAATTTGCAGCAAAACAGAAATAAATAAATGTAACAAAAACTTCTATTCACTAATGTACAGTATACATGACCAAATTTAGGAAATAAAATAAAAAATAAAGCATGAAATCCCTCTGCTTATCCAGGATTGATTTGTTGATGTGTTTTGTCGGTCTTTAACAAGAGTCTCTTATAAAGAAGAAAACTAAGTTAAAAAAGATCCTGAGCTCAATAAGCTCCATAATTATCTGAGTGTTCGTCTATAAAGAAAATATGAAAAATTGGAAATATATGAAGATTTCTTAATTTTCACCAGGCGATGTGTATGAATATGTGTGTGTGTGTGGTGTGTGTGTGTGTGTGTGTGTGTGTGTGTGTGTGTGTGTGTTATATAAATCAGGCAGATGAAAGCATCACGATGCTGGAAAAATCCTCCCCCAAGCTGACAGAAGCCCCTCATACACACTCGCTCAGCTGTCAGCGCCGTTTCTCCTTATCTTGGCTAATTCATCCTGACGTACATCATATCATCATGTCTTTGCTCTTCATCCCTTGTTCACTTCCCTGTCCCCTTCTGCCCTCCATCCATCCACAACCCCCCTTCCCCCGTCTTCTCATCCCCAGGCTTCAGGAGGAGCTTGTACTTCAGGAGGACGTGGCGTACGTGCGGAGCAACGCCACAAACACACACAAGTGACAGCCGCATCTTTTTGCATATCAGGTACACACACCTTCCGGTTTTGTGGTTTTATCCAACATCACAATAAATTCACACGTTACAGCAAACCCCTACATCACTAAACTCCCACAATGCACTGCAGTTTATATAGCTGGAGTAGGAAAAAAAGTCCTACTAAAGTGACACTAACTAGCTAACTATCAAAAAAACACCTGCTTAACTATTCACCTTGTTCGATTTTCTTGCCTAACTAACTTCTTTTACTGTAAACTACACAGCTAGTCATTTACACCTCGCGATCAAACTCCAGTGGAAGCCTCTAGATAGCTAATTTAGCAGTGAGCTAACTAATGAAAACCTAGCTAGCATTGGCATACAGCTAATGCTAAAACCTTGTTAACGTTAAACGATTTTAAGTTTATTTGTATTTGATTATGGTAAATCAGATTATGGCATCATAGCAAGGCTGGGCGACATGTTGGGAGATGGGAACTAGCTAACTACCAAAAAAACTACCAATAGCCAACTACCATCTTATTCATCTCATGGTACTGTTAAATTCTTGTAAACCAAATATTGGATGTAAATTTACACTGATTGAAATAATAAAAATTGTTTTTTTTACAGAAACAGGTAAAAACAAGACTCGGAATGTGGACTAGTAGAATATTAATGCAGAAATTAATTAACACGAACCAGGTGACCATAATACGATAACAAACTAATGACAGATGTTGAATAACTTTTCTTTTAGATATGCAATAAAATAAGATTAATATATGAGAAGAAACAAAAAAACAGTTTTTCGATTTTTATATTAAATCAGTAACTTGCTAGAAAAGTCAAAGAAATCGGATTGAAAGAATCACAGGGTAATGCTGCATTTCAACATCGTTGTGATGCACTGAAAAAAGATTTTCATGTAACGCAAATATATTTCACAGTGTTTATATAAATCAGATATGAAAGTATACAAAAGATTAGAGAACTCCGCCTCATCTATAACAAACCCCAGGCTGTGGAGCTTCCATTACGTCATCTGTTGTCTGTTTGGATGATCCACTATGAGCTCATTATGATAAACCTCACATCTCTGACATCTTGCCTTGTGAAATCATGAACGTGTGTGGCTTTACAAGGCTTCTTTAAAAAGACAAATGACTTGATTTGCCTTCTGAAAAAACTCAGGTAGAGTAGGTATTAGACCTATTACATAAAATCTAGCAGGAACACAGAACACGGCGTATGAGGAGCATGCTGATTTTCTCTGGATCTGCACAAGAGTCGATAGACAGGCAGCGAGCTGGAGACCGATCCGTCTCTCCTCTCAGTGGCCAAGTTGCCATGGTGATTGTGTGAGCTCTGGCATGTGTGGTGTGTGTGTGTGTGTGTGTGTGTGTGTGTGTGTGTGTGTGTGTGTGTGTGTCTGCATGAAGAACAGGTGTATCCACAGCAAAGCCTTCTGCTACTAGAACCCAGTGGTTTTCACCACTTAACCCAGTTTAACCTTATAAACTAGTCATGACGTTTTTTTTGCAATAATGATAATAAATGAGAAAAATATAATGAATTTGTCCAAATGTTCATTATGAAGAGAGAGGATAAATCTGGACCTCCACAGCATGATGTACTGAGGGATTATTGTAACCCAGATAAGATGGGCATAAGTAATCCAATTAAAGCAAGCTGTGAATACTTCCCCCCTCCAGGTTTATGGTCAGCAGCAAACTGAGGAACAGACACACAACAACTGTGATGACAAGACAGCGATGGACAAGCAGCAGTATTGGATAAGGCAATAGAATTTTTTTCTTTTGGACATTTCTATTCTCGCAAATGGGTGATGCAATGTTTAACCCTAATTCCTCCTTGTCACTGGTGCTGACATATTGTAGGGTCTTAGGTGAAAGCAGGGTGTTGGTGTAAAGGAAAGTGTTGGAGGATCCATGGTGAGAGAAGCAGATGTTAGTTGAAACCAGGGTGTTATGTATAAGAAAGCAGGGTGTTGGTGGAAAGCAGGATGTTGGGAGATGCAGGGTATAGGTGGAACACAGGGTGTGGTTGGAAAGCAGGGTATTGGTGAAAAACAGGGTTTTGGTGGAAAGCAGGGTTTGGGTGTAAAACAGGGTGTTGGTGTAAAACAGGGATTTGGTGGAAAGCAAAATGTTAGGAAAAGCAGTGTGTTGGTGAAAAGCAGAGTGTTGGGGGAAGCAGGGTGTTGGTGGAACACAAGATGCTGGTGGAAAGTGTTGGGGAACACAGGGTGTTGAGAAGCAAGGTGTTGGTGGCAGCAATGTGTTGGAGGGGCAGTAGGTTGTTGGAGGCAGCAAGGTATTAATGGAAGGCCAGTGTGTTGATAAGGAAGGGAGGGTTTTGGAGGCAGTAGAAAAGTAAAAAAAAAAAAAACAAGTCTTTATTTATTACATTGTAAAAGGTTCATTAATGTAGACACGTACAGTACAGCTCCTGTCACAGCATAGGAAATGCCTAGTATTTTACGGTTTTTGAGACACATGCAGATTCATTTTGTTTATATACTAGCTAAACAGCAAAAGCACACAAGAATTGGACAGTGAATAAGTGGACGAAAGTCATGTGAAGTCCAAATGGGGCATCTTCGACTTTGTCAGAAGAACTTGTGTAATTACATAAGACAGAGAACAGAAGAGATGTTAACAGAATTCCCTCCCCCCCCCAACGGTCACACGAGAGAGCGAAATCTTAATGTATTTGGGTTGTTCTGGGAAGGGAAGTTTGGAGACTTGGCTACCATTCCATACTTTAACACCATGCAGTTCCGCCTTCACTGCGGCTCATGTAAACTGACTTCACCATACAATAAGGTGAAGCGTACGTCCGAGCTCTGTAAGAGTTATTCAGAGAGCCTGCCCAGTCACTGCATCCTACTGAACTGCTCTGGGAAGAACTGGATCGGAAAGAAATCTCTATCTAATAAAGAACATCTTTGGCAAGTTTTAAAGTAGCACAGCAAAGTATTTGAGATGAATGTTTAGAGAAACAAACTGTCCAGATGCCAAGAGTGTGTTCAGCTATTCTTCATGCTAAGGGAGGATTTTTTTTTTTTTATTAAAATAGTGGAACATCTACACGTTATGTCTTTCATCAAAGTAAATCTTCATACCGTTACATTAAAGAGTTTCTTGCAAATGAACAAAAGAGACATGCATGTATCTCTCAAAACCCCTGAAATATTTGGGCTTTCCAAATTGTTCCCAGGCTCTTTTTAACATTTTATCTTAAAACTTAAAATCTTAAAAGTAACTTTGCCTAATAATTACATTTTACCACAAGTCACAAGAGCCTGCACCAGTAAAGTCTTTGGTGCCTTCATCTGATTACAGTATCAATGATTAAAGGTCTAGTAGTGTGAAATGTCCCCAATGTGCACTAGTGTTCCTAATTTAACATCGGCACTTTCAAAATAATGAAGTAATTTTTAATTAAAACTGAGAGCTTACCCAGGTGTGTTGGAGCTCAGCGCATGGGTGCGTGAAGATCAGGGTTGGGAAACACTTAAGAGATGTTTAATTTAACCAAGTGCTTCTTATAAGCCTTCCAGAAATGCTGCCAAGCTTTCGGGGTTTTAATAAGTTCTGTGTTTATGGTAGCGTAAATGTTAATACCAAAATGTGAATTTTATAACACTCATGTCTGGAATTATAGAGATTTAATTTATTCATTCGTAGTGTTTGTGTTAAGCTTGTCATATTTATCCCTATTCATAATTTCACTTTATCTCTTTGGATTTTTTTGGTTGTTCTCCCATGCCTCCAGTTTATCACATGCATGGAAACCTTTCTTCACTCCATGTGTTAGACGTGGGTCAGTTTGCTGTATTGAGTTACTACACAAAAGGGACCGTGATCGCTTCGGCTTTACACCGTTTCAAACCTTTGGTCATCACAGATCCTCATCTATTTATTCATTCTGGCTTTCCAGAATTTTAGCCAGGGTTCTAGCACAGGTTTTTGAGTGTTGTGGTGAGGAAATGGCTTCCCGAGACGCTCGGGCTGTAGCAGAAGTCAGCCTGCCACCACACTGGAGGGATGTGAGAGAATGGAGTATGGAGAAAAGACAGAGCTACGCAGTAAGACATGCATGTTTTATGATTTATACTTGTGTATAAAATACACGTGTGAAGTGTTGTGGGCCGTAACCTGAACATAAACGCCTGCTAAGTTAAATGTTTGTGTTTGAGGACTGTGTATTGACCTGCTGGGGGAAAAAACAAACAACAGAAACCTTCACAGGTTTCAGTGGGATTTCAATTGGTTTTAGTGGAAACTGTAATAGTGACCTTGAGGGTCTCCACTGGAAATAAAACTATTGGTGGCATATTGTGTCTAGTGGTCTAGTGGATACCAGAAATGATCAATAGGACCCCTTTGGTAGCTTGTTGATCACCTGCTGGTGTTTGCACCAGTTTAGCATCCAATAAGGTTCTACTTTGGTTTGATGATGATCTTGAATGAATAAATTAATTAACTCTAGATTTACTTATTAGCACTATAGTCCACACCAAATATTAAAAGCCATGTATAATTTTCTAAATGTCCTTAAAATAATAAAAATAATAATAATTTTTCCGGACTCGGTTCCTCAGTTTGGTGGCTCGGTTGAGGTTGCTCTGAATTGCCGGGTGGTGACTGTGCATAAGTTCAGACTGGAGAAAACAGCATGTGTAATGACTCTTGTGAGGGGCTGAGTATCCATTTTCCCTCTAAATGATTTATGCGCTAATGCGTGTGTTTTATTTAACCCACTTACCTTTGTCTTCTTTCTCACTCGAGCCTATTTTCAGTTTTTCCCCCCACTTTTTGAAATTCTTCCTTTCTTTCTTTCTATTCCTGCAGATGTGGGTGTTAGACGTAGAGAGCCTGCTCAGCTCCATGGCGAGACAGCTGGTGAGTCAAAACGCTAACACTCCATCAAATACTAATGAGAGCTCATGTAGGCGTCTGGTTCTGTTTCATAGTTATTCCTTCATTGGACTGATTGGATTATGTCTTTTTTTTATTGTTCATTAGACGTGATTAGCGTATATGATTGGCTCATTGGGTATGTACAGTGGGTCTGTTACTGGCCACACAGCAAAGCTCATGCAGGGGAAAATCTCGGATCTATCGTTGTATACTAATCATTAGCATTAAATCGCAGGGATTTATTTTTAATAAATTAGCCATTAACTTGAGCAGTTTTTGTATAACTTTCAGCATCGGCATTTCCCTTTCATTAAACCTTCTTTAGGACCATTCGGAGCTGTTATGAAGGGTTTTTGTATTTTTAAGTAAAATAAGCCAATAAAGCATGTCATATTTCATTGGGTTTTTTTGCTAGCTAACTAGCTCAGGCTATTTTTAACTGTATTCCATTGTTAATTAGTCTTCAAGCTAATCTAACTTTATAATAAAAAAAAATACACTGTGCAGCATTTCAGACTTGTTCACAAAGAAACCAATCAGCTAGCTAGGTAGTACAATTCTGAAATGCCCTCTAGAGAGAAAAGAATACCCACAATGCACCCTGCCCTAGGGATTAAAATACCATTGTTTTCCATGCTAGTTACTTAGCAAAATAATATTACTCTGTTTATGGTGTAAATAAAACATTCAGTAGAGATTCCTAGCGAGATTATTTCAGATGAACAAATCCGTGATGTTTTGTACGCACGTTTCTGACGAGGATGTGTTAAACACGGTTTATTTAGCAGCACCGGTTCTGTTTAATCGACTGTAATTGATGATTCTGCAGCAGGATTCACTGGAGAAATACCCCAGACAGGAGCATGAGGACAGATTCCCATCCTCACTGACCAAACACAGGACTTCTCAACACAGTGCTCTGCCTAAAACCTACATGGCCAGAAGTTTGCAGCAAACTCGGGCCGATCCACCCGCAACACCGCATAGACGTTATTCCTGAATAAAAATGGCTGAGATTGTTCTGTTAAAGTGAACTGTAGTCTGTGATTGGTAAAGAGAGATAAACATGGCCATGGTGCTGCGTTACACTTTGTGTCATCTCGTATTGTTTTTCCGCTTTGTCTTGTAAATAAAAGACTGACGTGGAGCGAGACCTGATGGTTGGTTTGATATGTTGTTGAATGTCATAAAGATTTCTGTTATACAGTCTGAAAAAAGTGAACTGATGAGAGAAAAGTAACCCTGTTAGAGAAATAAAACTAGCAAATACAAGCTAAGTAGGAAAGAAAAATGGGTAAATTATTAAAAGAAAATCAACAACAAAAAAAACTTTGGACAAACTAATGAAGGCTGACAAGTGAATAACCACAAATAAATAAATTGAAATCAATTATCAAAGTTAATATGCAAATGACTGCAACCTTGTTGATAGAAAGCAAACTGACTAGCAATAAATATCTAGAAAAAAATAAGACAAATTAGCAAATAAATGTTAGCGGAAAACGCGCAAGAGTTAGCTAGCAAAACTTTAGTTAGCGCTAGCAAAACTTTTTAGAATCTGTTAAATAAAACTAGTGTGAAGATGTGAATAAAACTAGTGATTGAAAGATTGAAACTAGCAAGTGGCGTTAAACTAGCGAATAAAAGCAAAATACATATAAAACATTCCATTCTATCATCTAAAACTAGCAAAGTGAGTGAACGCTAGCTTTCAGTCAGTGTAAGTAAACTGGTGAATATATTCTGTTGAGTGAATGTAAACTATGAAGTGTATAAATGATTTATTAATTCTTTAAAAACGAACTGTTTGCTAAATTAAATTTAATTGCTGATTCAGGAAAAAGATTTAAATATTCAGATGGTATTTTTTTAGAGGTAAAACTTTATAAAAAATGATTTATAGTTGTTTTTCCAATCACTTTCTAAACAAAAGGAAAGTGAGAGAGAGAGTTTGAGGTTCTTATAGACGTCCTCGGCGACGTCTCCTGGCCCTGTCTGAGTTCGGTGCACTGCCAATAAGACGACGCCTGATTAAATGGAGAAATGATCCGACGTCTGCCTCCCTCTGTCCCGCTGTTGTTGTTTACCATATTGCCATGTGATTGGATTAACTCCGTTTATTCCATCTGAGACATGGACGGAGGAAAGCCAAGGCAGATCCATCACAGGAAACATGCTCCATGAAGTATCAGGTGTTGGTCTCCAGAGCACCTCGTACTCTCAGATAGTGCTGTTAGGAGTGATAGAGCAAAAGCAGGGCTTCAGCTGATAGACAGGAAACTCAGGATGCGTGCTCTTGTAATCAGGCAGATAAAAAAGACGACATTTCAGCTTCTCGGATGTCACCATGAAAGCCTTGTTTTGTTGTGGAGTGAAGCAGAGGCCCGTTCATTAGCGATGTTGCCTTCCACATCTAACCCAAGGCCCTGCAGAGCACTCAGCTAATTTAATGACACAGAAAAGCAGGGCAGTAATGACAGAGAGAGCGGCACAGAAAGCATGTCATGCTAACGAACATACAGATTATATGGACTGAGGCTAAATACTGTATATATCAACTATATATAGAACATCTTCATTAACTGTTTTTTATTAAATAGCGATGGTAAAACTCGCAAAAAAGTTAACAATGTGATATCGTTACCTTTCGTTAACGATGTCGTATCGCAACACTATGGAGATCGAGGCGTGTTCTGAGAGTCACATAGAATACAGATTAACATGGCAGAGGTAGAGCTGTAACTTCCTGCACACACAACAGAAAACGATTTTTTAATACATTTCAATAAGCACGTGTTCTGGGAAATAATTATCATACAATGTGCAGAAAACTTTCGCTCTCCTTGGAAATGTTACAGGAACGTCACAGGAACGTTGAAGGTGAAGTCCATATAAAACCATTGTCAGTCTAGAGTAGACCATGAGTTCAGTAATTGTCTCTTCACTTTCCTTATAAGGTCAGTGTTTCCTGTTCTTTGTCGTCATGGTGATTAATGAGTCTCACTTCACAAGTGTGTCTTTTAAATTTCTTGCTGTTTCTGTGTTGGTAAAATATTGCATTCATAAATGTTTTATCTCCTTCTTCTTTCTCCTCTACATTATATTACTATTATAACACATCCTCTCTCTCTATCGTCCACTATCTTCTGGTTTTCCTTCTGTCTCCGTCTCTTTGTCCTCATCCATCTTGTTCCTTCTCCACCCCACACCGTGTGATTCAGTTGTGAATAATTCAGCTGTGGCTTTTCATTTGTGAAGACGTGAGCAGGTAATTAGACGTCCAGTTATGTGTTGAAACCTGAAGTCTGATCTCAGGACCTGACGTAAAAAAACATCCTGAGAGAGAGAGAGGAGAGACCATCAAATAAAAGGGAGATGTGGAGAAACCTGGAGAGAAAAGAAGAAAAGAGTCAAGAGATAAAGAGAGAGCAGGAAAGAAGAGACACGAAGAACAGATGAATAAAGGATAGACAGACCAGGAGACAATGAGAAGCGAGAGAAGAGGAGTGATGAGGGGAGGAGATACAAAGTGAGAGGAGACAAGGAGGAGAGGAGATAACAGGGGAGAAAAAAAGGAGAGATTAATAAAAAAAGACCAGCGGAGAGGGGAGAGGAGAGGATGGGATAGGAAGAGGATGATAAGAAGAGATAAGAAAAAGAGAGAGGGAAGATTGGGAGAGGACAGACCAGGAGACAGTGAGAAGAGTTCAGGCGAGACTGAAAAGTGAATAGAGGAGAAAAGATGATTGAAGTCAGAACAATAGAAGAAACAATGAGAATAGAGATGTTGAAGGGTGAGAGAGACCACTGAAGAGAAAGATAAGAGGAGAGATGTTGAGTTGAAGAGAGGAGACATGAGGAGACACAATGACATGATGAGACATGACAAGAGAAATAAATGAGAGGAAGAGGAATCTGAACCCTGAGGCTCATTTGCACCTACAGGCATTTTTTTCTTTCCATCTTAATTCGAGCTGGAAGTAGAAAAGGGTTGAATGATTTGTTACATTCAAAACACGTGAAATCTATAAGTTGTTGTACAGAATCTGTTAGATCTGACTGAGGAGATAAAGCTGATCATTAGCATTCACTTAGAGATTTAGTCCTGTTTCTCCAACACTTCCCATTAAACTGTAATCCCAAGTCTAATAAATCAGTATGAAGTCGTTTCTCTGGTATCTTCGGTAAGATTATGAAGCTAGAATTCATGTTTCCTTGCTTCATCAGGACAAGGTGTTCTTGAACATCAGAAAAGTGTTCAAACCCAGTCAGATTTATTTCAAAACATCTGCTGCCATCTAGTGGAGAACCCGAGTAACTACACCCGAAAGCCTGTAGAATCTGCGAGGAAATGTGTAAGACAGTCAAGTCAAGTCAAGTCAAGTCAAGTGGCTTTTATTGTCATTTTTACTATACACAGTGGTACACAGTACACAGTAAAAACGAAACAACGTTCCTCCGAAACCCTGGTGCTACACTAAACAACAAAACAACATAAAGTGCATCGAGTGCAGCCTGGTGCAAACAGTGCAAACAAAAGAACAGTACAGACAGACAGAGTGCAGACAGACAACACAAGACAAGACAAAAGACAAAAACCAAGTATAGCGCCGACTAGTAAACCTACTGTATACTTAAATATACAGTACTGTGAAGGAGAAATGTAAAAACTATACCCAGGAAAAAGTACAACAGAACAGAGCAATGTAGTGCAAAAAAAACCAAAAAAAAACAAAACAAAACAAAACAGCAGCAAGGAGGTGCAAAGACAGCATGTAAACATTTTACTGTAGTAGACAGACAGACAGACAGACAGACAGAGCGTCTACCTCAGATGTATTATTGTGTGCAGAGCTACACACGTGTTTTGTCAGTCGAACTTGGCTGCAACAGTTTCCCTCTGACCAACCAATCAGAAGACGAAAAAAAATGATGACGCTATTCTCATAAAGAGTATATGAAATCTAGAAACAGAGCTATTTCTTA
>JBCEWE010000426.1:107265-159765 GCA_039877035.1 Silurus lanzhouensis
ATAGATAGATAGATAGATAGATAGATAGATAGATAGATAGATAGATAGATAGATAGATTTTTCCCTCACTATAGTATTGCATCAGGTCTTTTTGTACTTCTTGTAAGTGGGAATTGTAAAAAATAACCTGTGGTTTCTTTAGTTAGGGAGTGGAATCATTCTGAGGTCTGCGTCATGTCTCAGTGTCTTCTTCCTCTTTGGTCAGGAAGTTGAACCATCCTGAAGGCGGTGTCATGTCTCAGACACTATCTTCTTTTCTTCTCCTCTTTCTTTCACATAGCTAAGACAAGAAGAAGAGGGCAGTGGATGAAAGCAGTAATATAATAAACACTGCACCCCCGCTTGTCATGTAATTATCTAATCAGCTGATCACAGAAGGGTGCAGACAATAAAAAACATCCAGCGAGCGGCAGTCTTGCAACCGGGACATCTAGCTGATGACAAAGGTCAGAGGTCAGACCAGTTCAATCTGACAGAAAGTCAACAGTGACACAACTGCAGTGAAATAAAATCACAAAATTGATGATGCAGCTGTAGAATGATGCGCTGCAGGTTTCCACACAAACGTTGCGCAAATCTTTAGCCGTTGATGTGCTGCTGAAGCAACTGTCCTGAAACACACACAAAAACCTGAGTGCATCGTCTATGTCTTCATCCACGTCCTGTCGACTTTCATTTGTGCAGCTGTGTCAGGGTGTGTCTCAGAGGACATCTCCGATGGACACCAAATACGCAGAGGTACATGTGAAACTGCTTAAACACACTTTATACTTAAATACTTGTGGTATTTTTAAAAGAGCTAGTGCCATATTTATAACAAAATTGTAGCCACTTCCTGTTCAGGATGGATTATAACCACGTCTTTACACGTCTCACTGAAACATTTCAACATTTTAACATGTGTTCATCATATGCCTTTCTAACCGTCTGTCTGACTGTATATCTTACTGTCTGACTGTCTGTCTGACTGTATATCTTACTGTCTGTCTGTCTGACTGTCTGTCTGACTGTATATCTTACTGTCTGTCTGTCTGACTGTATATCTTACTGTCTGACTGTCTGTCTGACTGTATATCTTACTGTCTGTCTGTCTGACTGTATATCTTACTGTCTGACTGTCTGTCTGACTGTATATCTTACTGTCTGTCTGTCTGACTGTCTGTCTGACTGTATATCTTACTGTCTGTCTGTCTGACTGTATATCTTACTGTCTGTCTGTCTGACTGTATATCTTACTGTCTGACTGTCTGTCTGACTGTATATCTTACTGTCTGTCTGTCTGACTGTCTGTCTATATGTCTGTCTGTCTAACTGTATATCTTACTGTCTGTCTGTCTGACTGTCTGTCTGACTGTATATCTTACTGTCTGACTGTCTGTCTGATTGTATATCTTACTGTCTGACTGTCTGTCTGTCTGACTATATCTTACTGTCTGTCTGGCTTACTGTATATCTTACTGTATGTCTGTCTGGCTTAATGTCTGTCTATATGTCTGTCTGTCTAACTGTATATCTTACTGTCTGTCTGTCTGACAGTCTGTCTGACTGTATATCTTACTGTCTGACTGTCTGTCTGTCTGACTATATCTTACTGTCTGTCTGTCTTACTGTATATCTTACTGTATGTCTGTCTGTCTTACTGTCTGTCTATATGTCTGTCTGTCTAACTGTATATCTTACTGTCTGTCTGACTGTCTGTCTGACTGTATATCTTACTGTCTGACTGTCTGTCTGATTGTATATCTTACTGTCTGACTGTCTGTCTGTCTGACTATATCTTACTGTCTGTCTGTCTTACTGTATATCTTACTGTATGTCTGTCTGTCTTACTGTCTGTCTATATGTCTGTCTGTCTAACTGTATATCTTACTGTTTGTCTGTCTGACTGTATATCTTACCATCTGTCTATCTGTCTATCTGTCTGACTGTATGTCTAACTGTCTGACTTACTCTAGGTCTTAGTGTCTGTCTGACTGTCTGTCTCACTGTCTATCTGGTGTCTGTTTTTCTGTCTGTCTGTCTGACTGTATGTCTTTGTCTTACTGTCCTGCTCTCTGTTTGACCAGAAAGTTCAAATTTTGTTCCATACAATTTTCACTTCTGGTTCAAGATTAGTGTTAAACTAATAAAATGATTAAAAAAAAAAAGAAGAAAGAAAGAAAGAAAGAAAGAAAGAAAGAAAGAAAGAAAGAAAGAAAGAAAAAAGTTAAATAAAGAAAGCTTGAAATATAATTGATGAATGAATGAATGAATGAATGAATGAATGAATGAATGAATGATGGGAAATTAAATGTATGATGGAAATGAGAATAGAGGTGTTGTGGCGTTTGAGTGTAAAGTCTGTTGCTTCATTTGGCCACTAGGTGTCTCAGTTTTCCTCTCTGCAGATTAAAGTACAATAAACTCATCTGTAACTCCACACACACACACACACACACTCAGTCTAAGTGGAGCTGTACGGGACGATCGGGTCCGTCAGCATGGACAGCGCGACTCTGGAGTGGGACCCTGCGGCCGCCGCGGTCCCGATGCGGGGTGAGTTCACGTGTGAAGCCCGGGTCCGGTACACGCTGCTCCTGACGGAGAGGGAGCTGACGGTGCAGAAGGTCGGCACCGGGCGGGGGAAACCGGGAGCGGTGACCGTACTGGAGCTCCAGGACTGCATCGGCTGCTGCGCGTACGGAGCGGAGATCGGGGCGGACACGAGCGCGGGATTCGCGGTGTTCTTCTACACAGTGAGGAGGCGCTGGGCCGGGCTGAGTTCTGCTCAGAGGCGCTGCCGAGTGGAGCTCCGTTTCCGGGTGACAGGGAGCTCGGACCTGCGGACAAACCTGGAGGAGGCGCAGAGATGGGCACGAGCTATCCGGCAGGGCTCCTCACTCCCGACAGGTGCGCTCCAGAACCAGACCCTCCCCCCTGATGGACATGTTAGTGATCTACACCGAGTCTAGAATGATCTCAGAGATGATACTGTTCTAGATCTTTACATATGTATGAGTTATTTAACATAGAAAAGGCGAAAAAAGGACAGGAAGAAATTTAAAAGTTTAAAAGTTTAACGAAATAAACCGACTGAAGAAAGAAAGAAAGAAAGAAAGAAAGAAAGAAAGAAAGAAAGAAAGAAAGAACGATGAATGAATTAATAAATGAATGACAAAAAAGTCTTGGAAGAATGGAAGGAAGGAAAGAAAGAAAGAAAGAAAGAAAGAAAGAAAGAAAGAAAGAAAGAAAGAAAAGGATGAATTATAAAAAGAAATGCTGACATTGAATGATAAAATGAAATGAGAAGTTGAATGAAAGAAAGAAAGAAAGAAAGAAAGAAAGAAAGAAAGAAAGAAAGAAAGAAAGAACGAACTATGAATGAATGAATGAATGAATGAATGAATGAACAAAAAAGTCTTGGTGAATGAAAGGAAAGAAAGAAAAGAATGAATTATAAAAATAAATGGTGACCTAGAATAATAAAAAAAAAGAGAAGTGAAAGAAAAAAAGAAAGAAAGAAAGAAAGAAAGAAAGAAAGAAAGCAGATGAATGGAAACAGAAAAAAAAAGAAAGCCTCAGTTATTTATCACGTTAATAAGAAAGGGAGACTCTTCTTAGGACAACCTGCCGATGTTTTTTCCTCGAACAGAAGTCCATTTTTCTACCTCGCACCTGTAGACTCACTCACCCTCAGTGTTCGTTACACGTCGGCCACACTGATGCACATTGTTCCAGAAACTCTACCCTGTAAGAGTATCTTCATCGCTGCAGAGGTTAAAACTCAACACCATGGAATTTTCCTGAGTTCAGTGGTGCAGAAACTCTGTTTTGTGGCCCACAGTGAAAGCAGGTGGAGCTCAGTGTCTGCATGCAGGTGTGTAAAAAAGGTCATCAATCCTGCGTTACACAATGCGTTCCAATCTGACATGGAGAAAAACGTGTTATCACGCTGAAAACGAGTGGAAGCTACACTGTATGTAGAAGAGGGCAGATAGCGCTGAGGTCACAAGTGTTTGAAATATTGTAGATATCAGCTCGTTGGACACTGAGAAGTCGTCTCATCTCTTTTCTTTTCTTGAGAAATATCCTCGCTCCACAAACCCTTCCATGACACATCGCGATTGACGCAACGCTGTCAGGTCTCAGCGTGAGGTCACTGTGACACGTCCACATTATGGCTCTGTGGTTTTCTTCTCATGATGAATTGCTGTGTGGAAAAAAAAAAGGAGAGTTGTTCTAATTTTGGTCGTGGTTGAGGTTGTTGGAGGAGTGATGTTCAGAAACACTTCGTCGCGATGTGAACATTGAACCCTAAAACTGTTCAATGGATGAACACGGTGTGTTCGCTAGCTAGCTCATAACGAAGCGCATAGCTAACATAGACGTAACCTGGTATTACCATTGGGCCCGATTCTGATTGGACAGATTTGTTAATAACTTCGGGAGAAGTGCAGTTCGTCGTGGAATCAGGGTTCTAATACGTTATGGTTGTACAGGAGCGTGTCACTGTGTAGCAGTTTGGGGGAAAAAAACAGCGAGTGCTCTTATCTTCAGGCTTCGAGTTTCCTGTATGAGACACCGCAATGTCAGAAATAAATAAAAATACCATGCAGTTTGGTAAAGATTGAAAATATCTGTACTTATTCGCATCCGTCTCTTTCCGTGGGCATTCTGATACAAATCCGGCCTGAACTGCTCGCTGCGACCGCACGGCCTTCATCTGTGTTACAGAGCGTCGCAATGTTCAGCTTTTTTATTACGAGATCAGCAGAAGGACACAACGTTTCACTTTCAGGGACACTGGTTCTTATGTAGGACACATCCAAAGGGTGGAACCGTCTCAGATAATATTCATTATCATTTTATTGCCCACAGAAGTGTTGTTTCAGTAAAGTACTGAATTGATTTGATAAAAAAAATTATAATAAATTTAGAATGCAGCTTTGCAAAAAGAAAAAAAAAGGAAAATAAAAAGTAATACAGATTTTATTAATAATAATAATTATTATACATTTAATCCATTAAATTTTGCGCATTTTAATGCAGATTTACAAATAGCTAAAAAAAAAATCAATAAATAAATAATGGAAAATAATAATAAACAAAAAAAAAAGCAATAAAAAAATTAAACAAAAGCAAAGTTAGGGAGTAATATTACAAATACAAAAAAACCCCACAATTTGAGGAATAACAAAAATATTTAACACAATTTTTTTAGTAGTGCAGAAATTTATAATAAACTTTTAATGGAAGTGTTATAATAGAAATTATTATAAAAAAAAGTAAACTTGCTTTGGTATAAAAGAAATAAAACCCTGAGACTTGCTGGAAAATAATCAGTCAGCCAGGTTACAGTAGCAGTTTTATTTCTGACGTATGTTTCAGTACCAGACGCAGAACTCACAAACATCTACTGGATGAACTATCGATACTTTTTCCTTCCTCGAGGATCCAAACTGTAACGCTGTTTTTACAATCAACAAGTAAATCATGTACACAAACAACACAGTTTGTTTGGGCGTCGCTTCTGCAGGATCTGAGTTTGGTTTTGGTTGTTTTTGTTTAAGATGCTGAAGAAAATCACATTAAAGCTGTTCCTCTCATGCTGAAGATGATCCTTATATGATACAACAATTATTTTACAGTTTACCTACCAGACCTGCACACACCATGACACTGGGGCTCATCCTGAGATCTCTGCTGCTGGATTATTACAAAGGCCTTTTTTTGGATTACTAAACATTCATCTTTCTTATTGGCGATCAAAAGGGATCACGGTTTTAATTTATATGCGTAATGAGTTCAGACTGAAATAAGACCTGCAGCGTTATCGTGTCTCCTCATCTTCAGCTTTGCTGTTTTTTTCTACTTAACTAATTGGCAATAAAATTTAGATAATCTCCGTCCTGACTGGGCGTGGCTTTGACGCTCGAGAGTGAAATACGACTTCTTCTCAGTATCGCCTCTGAGACAAGGGTTTAAAAGTCGTATATCATATCTTCAGTGTTGGGTGAAGTCCATCGTTCCTGTGCCTGAGTAAAAGAACAAATGCTTAAATATTTCTCCAGTTCCATTAAAACTCCTCCTTTTAAATTTCTACTCGAGTACAAGTACTAAATGTTGAACTTCAGTAGGAACAGTAACAGTAGCGATGTATGAACTCTGGGTGAATTATGCACGCGGTTGTTCCGGTCCTTTCTTTTTTTCTTTCTTTCTTTCTTTCTTTCTTTCTTTCTTTCTTTCTTTCTTTCTGTACAGTGTTCTGTTCTCCTGCACATTAGAACTTTAGAAGGAGAACGTTTTCTATACATAATAAAAGTACTTATACTATACTATACTATTATAAAAGTAGGTATACTATACTATATAATACTATACTTTACTATTATAAAAGTATGTATACTATACTATATAATACTATACTATTAAAAAGGTACTTATACTATACTATGATTTAAGCACTTATACTATACTATACTACTATAAAAGTGCTTATACTTATCAGGGAACTGATTTCCACATTCCCTTGTGTGTGTAAACTTCTGTGTATATCAGAATGCGTACAATGACTTAATCACACTAACTAAAGAACATAATACACCACATACGTTTGTGTGTGTGTGTGTGTGTGTGTGTGTGTGTGTGTGTGTGTGTGTGTGTGTGTGTGTGTGCGTGCATTCCTGTGTATATTAGTTTTCTTGGATTGAGACAGTGATCTCCATAATTCATCTAAAACACTGTGCAGCGTCTCTGTTTAAAAGAGTGTGCAATTATGGGTTGTGTGTGTGTGTGTGTGTGTGTGTGTGTGTGTGTGTGTGTGTGTGTGTGTGTGTGTGTGTGTGTGTGTGTGTGTGTGAGTAGACCACAGGCAAATGTGGCTAAAACTCTCAATTTAACAGCCACTTTTGGGGCGAGGAGTCTGTCTTGTGTTTTGGCTGGGTTGCCATGTGAACATGATTCACCTGAATTTCTGATTGGCTGACTGCTCAGTAATCACCAATCATATTGCAGGAGGTGGAATTATCCAAAAATACACTTACATGTGGATATATAGCTGCCTATTGCTTTAAGTGCATAAGTATGCAAGCATTCAATAGTTTTAGTATGCAAGTGCCTTGTGTGTGTATGTTAGTGTGCAAGTCAAGTATGCTCATAATCTCATACACAGGAAATGTCAGGTTTAGTATGTTAGTGCACAGGTTTACAGGTATGCTTCTAACCGAGTGTGCAAGTATGCATGTGTCTTAGAAACTTAGTGTGCATGTTTCCTAGTAAATTTGTAGCAGGTATTTTAGGTATGCGTGTAATCTAGTGTGCAGGGAGCCGGTAGTCTACAGTAGCATGTAAGTATGCAGTCATTGCTAGTAATCTAGGATGCAAGTATGCTAGGGTGCAAGTATGTGAGGTAAGTTTACCATTACAACTAGAATCATACTAGCATGAATGTTAGCATAAAAATAAGAATGTTTGCTAGTGATCTAGTGTACAAGGATCTTAGGGTGCATGTATGCTAGTAATGTCATACACAGGTATACAGATATGCAATTTATCAAGTTAATTAAAATCTCCTCTGTTCTGGTCATGCCTCACTTGCTGAGGGAATTAATGATCACCTGTCGCTTTAATAACGTCGTCTCAGTTATCAGCTCTGAGATAAGTGTGTAAAAGTCCATCGTTCCTGTACCTTAGTAAAAGTACAAATGCGTACATATTCCTCCAGTTCCATTAAAACTCCCCCTTTTTACATTTCTACAGTGTAAGATGAACATTACTACTAGCCTCATACTAGGATGTATGTTAGTGTGAAAGTATGAATGTATGCTATTATCCAAGTATGCTAGGGTGCAAGTAAGTGTTCTATTTTTATATATTAATATAATAGACATGTTTTAAAGTATTTAAAAATGCAAACAAGCATCTGAACGAACATCAAGGAAACTGTTATAATATAATTCTTTAAAATTTACATAAAATTAAATAATTTATTAAATAATTAAATGCATTTATTTGTATTTCAAATGGAAATAAAATACGGATCGTACTGTATAAATTTACTGCTGCAACCTCAGCAGGGATCCATAAGACCTCAGTATGTTACAGACCTGAAACCACACACACACACACACACACACACACACACACACACACACACACACACACACAGAGTAAACTGATCTGTTAAAGGAAGTGATTTGACCTGATTTACTTAATGACATTGTTTTAAAGATTCATATGGTCATTTTCGGGAATAATGTTGGTTTAAAAAAATACCAACGTGTGTGTGTGTGTGTGTGTGTGTGTGTGTGTGTGTGTGTGTGTGTGTTTAAAGGGTTAAATTCTACACTTTTCTATCCTCTGTAATGGTTTAGTTTTTATTCTGGGTTAGTTATGCTGTAGAGGTGAAGCTGAGCAGCGAGAGCAACCTGTTTAACAGGTCACACACACACACACACACACACACACACACACACACACACACACACACACACATGCACACACAGACACACACGCACACACACAGACTGGTTTTTAGCAACCAAGTCCACTCTTCTGGGAAGATGTTCCACTAGATTGTGTTGTTTTTTTCAAGATTCATTCAGAACACACAGTGTGTGTGTGTGTGTGTGTGTGTGTGTGTGTGTGTGTGTGTGTGTGTGTGTGTGTCTGGTCTGGTATCATCTATAGCCACGAGTTTCCAGAACAGAATGTGTGTAGCTGAACACAGTGCATTGTAGAAGGGAAAACAATGACGGACGCAAAGAGAATGAGCTTCCAGAGAAGCACACGGGGTTTCGGGTTGTTTTTTTTTCACAAATGACTTTTGTTGGGAAGAAAAGACTTGTGCCGAGAATTAATAGTGGCGTGGGAGATGTTTACGTCATCATAGGTGAAATTTTTTTTTATTATGATGCTTTTTTGTTTGGCAAAATATGAAAAATTGGGTTTTGTGAGACTTTAATTCAAGCTTTTATTGTCTCTAATATCGATTATTTTAGTAATCAAGTTTTCTACAGATTATTCCATCGCTTAATCAAGTAATTGTAACTTTTTAGAAATTGTTTATTTTTTATTACTAAAATTGCCTACAGGAATTTTTGTGAAAACGAAACCCATTTAGTGCATTTAATTGACGTATTTCATCAAAATCCAAATAAAGAATTCAAATTGTTTTAAATTACTTTTAAAAAGTGTAAACACACTGTATAGTGTTTTCTTTATGTTTTAGTTTGAAATGATCCCAAACTTTGGAAACTTTTAATGGACTTCATGGAAGTAATTTTCTTTGGTCTGAATCTTCTCCTCACCCCTCGCTATTTTCTCTCAGTTCCTCCAACGTTCCTCCTGGACCATGGTGCATATAGACCAAGTAGAGCAAACAGACCCATACACAGACAACAGTACATAAAGTGCATGTGTGTAAACAACGCAACACAATGTGACTCATGGCAGAGAGACTAACAATTAATTAACAACTAAACAATTGAGGGTTAATGGCTTTGCCCAAGGGCCCAACAGTGGCAGCATGTGGTGATTAGATTTGAACTCATAACCTTCAGGACAGTGCGGGGTGTGTGTGTGTGTGTGTGTGTGTGTGTGGTGTGTGTGTGTGTGTGTGTGTGTGTGTGTGTGTGTATCAGTCCGGGCATTTCTATTGAGCAGTCGAATGGCTTCTAGAAAGAAAAGCGGTCCAGAGATATTCCTAATGTAGAGAAAATGAATAACAGTAAATTGACCTAATTGTACAAGTTAATTGACAGATTTAACGTCAAGTCAGCAACTTTCTACTTGTCAGTTTTTCGAAGAAAAAAAAAACAAAATAGTTTTCCTCTGATATCTCTGGACTGTGTATCGTTGCATAATTTATCGCAATATTGATCCTTTATGCTTATAATTACCCAACTCTAGTTTATAGAGTTAAAGATTAGGTTTTGGATTTTTTTCCTCCGAAACTTAAATCTTTATCGGAATCTTTACGCTACGCTACTTTCTAGTTACATTTTTTATTGCTCAATTTTTGTACAGTTTTGGGCAACATACCGAAAATAATGTTGAGAAATAGGATGTTATCATTATCAGGAATAATGATATCATCTTCTGAGATGTCGCACATTTTAGAATTGTTTTGTAATATTTTTTGCTTCCGACATTGGAGACTCTTTTCATAAATTTTAACATGAAACAGTAACATGATATAAATCTGTTTGTTAAAACCTTCTAACCAATCAGAATCCAGAATTTGACTGGCCTTTGAGTTACTTATTGACATCATTTATACTTGTTTTTATATGTTCTCAGTTCTCAGCATTAACCTCAGACTTCTGGACTCCACAGAAACGGATGTTTTTTTAGCGAATCCTGGTTCCTTTTACAAAATAAACTGTTTTTGTTTTTAATACTTCCCCAAACATCATTATGGAAAAATTCTTTCACTGGTTCTGTTGAAAATCTCACACCAGGAGGCTGCGTTTTAACAAGGAGGCGTTTGCCGTCCATCAAAGACCTCATTCATGGTTTTAGCGGTTTTGCTGTAGACATGGAGCACGAGGTGATCCGGTTCCTCCCAGTACTGTGTGTGTGGAATGTCCTGGTTACGTCGATGGAGCTGGTTCTCACGCCTGCTCGTGTCACGGCAACAAAACCATCTTCTGTAGACACTTTGAGCATTGTGTTGGCCTTGATTGGGTATTCTCATAAATATTGGCACCCTGTTATTTGCTTTATATCAAATTAAATGTCTTCTTCTTCTTCTTGTCCTTGTTCTTTTTTGGCTGCTCCCGTTAGAGGTCTCCACAGCGGGTCCTCCGTCATCATACCCCCCCTGTCCTCTACATCTGCCACCACATCCATAAACCTCCTCCTTGGTCTTCCTCTTTTTCTCCTTCTTGGCGGCTCCATCCTCAGTATTCTTTTACCTTCCAGCATCCCAATTCATCCCAAAGGTGTTTAATAGGTTTGGGGTCAGAGCTCTATAACAGGAGATCTTCCACCTCAACATATCTTTATGGATCTGGCTAATTTGTGGTCTTTGGCAGGGTGTTAGCTGGAGTTTCCTCTAAAGATTTTTTGATTTTCTGTACAGATTAATTTAATACAATTTCTAAATTATTACCTAAACAGCAGATATTTTGAAACGTACTACAGCCGTACAGTCGTTGCCTGTTTTATGAAGGTTTGGTATAATTTGTGGATTGTCCAAAATTTTGATCCTGTGTGTCACACCGTAATTATACCCCAGTAAAACAGGCTTGGGTTCCTATATGTTCAAACTTAGTTGCACTGCCTATATTGTGTTTCTAGAAGGTGCCAATAATTGTGAGACGCACCCTTATAATACTGCCGACTATCAGGATATATCTTCTAAATGCTATGAGCACACACCTCTTTTCTCGTAAACAATACAAGATGATGATGTCAATATGGTATTTCAGGTATTCCTGTGAGCTTGTGCCAGCTCTCTTTTCTAAAGGTTTAAAGAGTGTTTCGGTATCGGCTTTGCGGGTTTCAGCATGTCCGTGGCACTCTAGGAATGACAGTCTACCTGTCTCTCTCTCTCTTTTTCTTACTCTCTTTCTCTTTCCATCCATCAGGTAGCGTGTGTGCGGATGTCAGGAGGCCCTGCAGGTTCCTGGTTCTGATAAACCCTCAGAGCGGTAAAGGTCAGGCCCAAGCTCTGTTCAACAACCATGTGCAACGCATGCTACAGGAAGCTGACATCACATACACACTTCAAATTACAGGTGTGAACACACACACACACACACACACACACACACACACACACACACACACACACACACACATGTATATTTGAGTTCCTGCAAACTTTGTTACTGTAGAAACAGTATCATAGTAATATAAATCTGTATGACAAACTTTCTGACCAATCAGAATCCAGACCTCGACTGGCCTTTGAATTCCTTTATTGCTTGTTTTTTTTGTTTTATATAAAACTTATCGAGAAGAACTCGATCCTTGGCATTAACTTTGGACTTCCGGACCCCACAGTGATGGACAAACACTAGTTGTAAGCTATAAAAGAAGTTTGTGTGGGTCTGTGGGATCTGATTCGCTGCGATGGCTGAGCTGTCTTATTGGAAGAGGAATTTTTTACCATTTAAACGCATTTTGTTTTTGCTCTGTGGGTGTTTCTGGATATAAAAACATGTCTTAAACAGGTTCACAGTTTATATGCGATTGACATGTGAGTGTGAAGCAAATTTGGCCTTTTTTGGCTCGAAAACACACAAGTTCACAAAATGCACACAAGTTCATGAAATGATTTTATTGTAAACGCAGGCTGTAACAGATTTATTTGGAGTTTATTTGCCAGTTTGTACCAGAGTAAGTTAAGGTCAAAGTTTCTCAGCTGGTTTTACATTGCAAACGTTTTCATGGCAACCGAATTTGTGTGTGTTTCCTGGCTCTTCTGTGATTGGTCAGAATTTTATTTTTTTGTTTTTCTCTTGAAGGGTGTTTTTACGTCTCTACTAGAAAACGTACAAATGATCAGTAGTACACACACGGATTAAAGATAATTGAGATATTTTACCTCAAAATATTCTGTAAATTGCATTCGGTCCATTTGTATCTCAGAGTTACAGGGAGTGGTGCACTTTATTCCTTCAAAGCTGCCTCGAAATAGATCAGGAGCAGTTAACGAGAGCAGCTTGGAGATTGGATTCCTTCCTTCTCATACATATAAGTACAAAGCGAACACTTTCACACTGAAATGAGAATGATTTGGGTCGGCTGTCTCTGGTTGCCACGCTGAAGGTTCGAGACCTGCTTCGATCTCTTACACAACACTGAGCACAGTAACGTTGACCTGCTGTCGAGAAGCAGCGTAGTACAGCACATCTTTGTTTTAATCTGTGTGTGTGTGTGTGTGTGTGTGTGTGTGTGTGTGTGTGTGTGTGTGTGTGTGTCTCGTTTTACTTTTACTTTTTTTGACTTTTTATTTCTCTCTATCCATCTCTCTCTTTCTCTCTCTCTCTCTCTCTCTCTCTCTCTCTCTCTCTCTCTCTCGCTCTCTCACACACACACACACACACACACACACACACACACACACACACACACACACATAGTCAGAGAAGAAGGCAGGATATCCAGGGAGCTGAATGAAGATTTAATGTTAATGGCAGACAGATAAAGAGAAGAAAAACAGATCTGTGTTTGGACAACAACAAAAAGAAAGAAAGAAAATTATAATCGGAGGAGAGAATGAAAAAGAGGGCGAAAAGATAAAGTGAGGATAGAAAGAATGAATGATTAGGAGATAAAGAGAGAGATACGGTTAAAGACCAGACATAAAAGAGGCATAAAACCAGACATGCATTTTATTTTTTTAAAGGGAATGAAGAGAAAGAAAATATGCATGTGTACAGAAAAAGAAAGAGAGAAGAAAGAGTTTGTTGTGTGACTTTATTCATTAATTACTTACTATTATTATTATTATTATTATTAATATTATTCAGCATTGCTTAAACAGCTCAAGTTCAGTGACAATCACATGACTGAAGTGTGATAAATGAGGGCCAGCGAGAGAAGAACGAGTGAGTGGGAGGATTAATGTGGGGGAAAAAATGCAGTGGGAAAACGATAAGGAGCCACAGTGAGAGAGAAGGTGAACAATGTAAACGAGTGACACGCCTTCGCTTGCAACATCGAGATCACTGAGTAACTACTGAGTAACATGAATACTACTGTAAATAAACACGTATCTGAGATACACCAGCAGAGCAAAAAGTCTTCACAGGAAATGTGGAAATGAGGCTCCGTAAAATGAGTTTTTTCAAGGTGGAATGTCTGCTGGAGTATCCAGATCGAAGTGTATATTCCTGTATATTCATATATATATATATATACTTTTTCCACATGGACCAGATTAGCAGTGCTTTCCCCTTCACTTTGAGAAAAGATTCCCTGTGAGGGAAAAATAAATATCGTTCCTCAGTGTGATCCATTCACATAACTAGCATGCTGCTTGCTAGTTAGCTAAAAAAAAAAAAAAGAAAGCTAGTCAGCTAGGAAAGGGAAAGAAAAATGTACATAATACAGCAATATTACCTAGCTAGTGTAAACACAAACAAACAGCTATAATCTAATAATGTCTTATGACTGAAAAGTAAAAATAGATTTATTTTGAATTATTTTGAAACACAGTAGATCATCAATACACCACAGAAATAATAGCTAGCTGTAAAGGCCGTAACCCCTTTAGCTAGTCAGCTAGAGAAATAGATAATAATCATACACATAATTAGCATCTAGCTAGTTGTAGATAGTTATCATTACACTCTAGATACCGCAGCAATATTAGCTAGCTAAGCTGTTCATGTCTGTCCAGAAAAAAAACCAAAAAAAACAAACGTAGCCGCTAATCCAGTGAGCTAGCGTGGAACAAATTATTGTTTTTGGATGCGATACATTTGAATAGCAAGCTAGCTAAATCTGATTAAGTGTTTAGTAGGAGCACAGAGGTTCCTTTTCATAGCAGTAAAACTTTTAACGTTGTGTTCCATGTTAAAATATTCATTATTTTGCAATTTTATTTTAGACTTTTGGGGATATTAATTATTTCTGGCTGGACAGAACATTCAGTGCCTTGAGAACCTTTTTTGCTGTCCTGGCTGTTCTGGTACACATAAACACTGCTCAATAGGGCTTTTTTTTTTTTAAACGAATGCTAGCACAAACATCTCCACAGAAGAACAGACTTTGGGGAATTTTCCTTTCCAAGGCACATTCTAAACACAGACCTAATACCAGACTTTTGAGAATATAGAGACTCAAAGCACTTTTGTACGTCGCTCTGGACACGTGCGTCTGCTAAACGTCGCAAATGTAAACGTAAATGAACAAAACCTGACACGCTTTGACCTGCGTAATTTCTGCCCGCCGTTTCTTTACTTTCTGGCGATTTGGAACGTCACGCAAATAAATAAAAACGTGTGTTTGTTTTCGAAAGCCTCCGTTTTCACATGCAGTGACGCGTGAACTGCGTTTTCTAATTTAGCCACGTCGGAAAGCGTTTCTGGAAAGCATCGTTGACCGAAAACGCCGTGGACGGAAGGTCAAAATAGAGAGAAAATTTTGTATTTTCAAACAAAAACATATTAGCGTGGACATGTTCTGAGAGACAAAGTGTACTACGTAGTGTTGCCTCACTTCAGGACGGGTCACATTCTAAGTTTAAGTTGATGGATATCATTTTATAGACTTGGCTAAGTTTCATCCATGTTTGCTTTCTTTGCCCTTGAGTCATAGTGTCATATGAAATTTGTTTCTTCGCATGCGCCAGTTCTTTAGGAAGCTGGGGTCAGAGTACAGGGTCAGGCATTATATAAACCCCCTGAAGGGTTTACTTAAAGGCCTGACTGTGGCAGCTTGGTATTGTGTGTGGTTTTACCAAACTTTTTAAAAGTTGCTCAAAGAACGAACTACCAAGTCTCCACTTTGTTTTGCCTCAGATATAAGAAAAAACAGAGTAAATGTAATAATTTTTGAAATGTCTGCCTGTCTGACCTGAACAAACTGTAAGAAGAAGTGCAAGAAGTGAATCCAGGTAATGTGATTACCGTAAAATCTAAACTCCAGACGATCCCTTACGACCTTACGAATGAGTTACGTTCCGAAACGTCCGTTTGTTCGTGAGTTGTTACTGTGTACGTTATTGACTACGCAAATCTCCTAATGATGTAAGAGCTATAAATACTATCAAATAAACAATAAAATATACTAAAATAAATCGGAATGATCAAAATACTCTTTATTTTGTAGTAAGTAATTATAAAATGATTAAAATGAAAATGAACAGGTTTGTTCGTATCCGCGAAAGTTCGTAAAGAGAAAGTTCGTAAAGTGCTTCTGTACTGTGAACACAATGGCTGCAGACAGTGAGGAACTTTTTAAAGATACTTCTCTACTTCATGACCCACTTTCAGTAGCTTGCACTTGTTTTTTCCTGAAACCCAGGCACTTTCTCATCTTCCTCCAGTTCCAGTTTCCCCTCTGTCTCATGTGCACACAGAGGCTCTGAATAAGGAAATGTGATGTGATTGGACAGATAAAGGCCATATTGATTCCCTGCCTGTCCTGCAGGAACATGACAACGGAAAGGGAGGAGAACCCGATGCCTCCCTCAGGGGCCCAGCATTATGTTACTCAGCTAACGGAAGAAAACCCAGAGAGCCACATTCTCTGAGACATAACAAAACCACAAAGATCAAGGCTTGGTGCGTGATGTTTAGAAACAAATGAGGGGCAATTGTGAGATAAGGGAAAGCAGATTTGCGAGATGATAGCTGACATGTTCGTGCCCTGCTAACAAATTATGTAAGGCATTGTAGGAAAGCAAAATGAGGTCATATTCTATTTCTATCATCTGAAGCTTAACAAGGTACATTTGAAATAAGGAGGAAGTGGAAATGGCATCCCCAAGCATTGAAGTGAGAACTACAAGTCTCACCCCAACAATTATTGCTAGCATTCAGAATAAAAAAATAAAACATTTAATTGTTGCTTTAACAAGTATCAGACTACAAATAATGCCCCCTGCTGGTGAACTCAAATTTTTCCCAAAATCAAACAAATTCACATTGGAAACAATCTTGAGTTGGAATCAAATCTGAGTGGCCTGAACTGGCAAATTAGCTATAGTTTAAATATTATCAAAATATTTGTAATTAATTAGGAAATTCATGACCTTTGAAAATATTAGCACTTTGTCCTTTTCTACATCTATTCCATACACATTTCTCTTTTTGGCCTTTTCTGTTGAATTATATCTTCAAAATTAGTTTTTCTGATTTCTCAAGCTCAAGCAAAACCCCCAGCAACACCCCGATAACTAACAACTTCGACGCCACCTTTCTCATTTGTTTGCAGAGCGTCAGAACCACGCCCGCGAGCTGGTACGAGAAGCGGACTTGTCCCAGTGGGACGCCGTGGTCATCATGTCCGGAGACGGGCTGCTGTTTGAGGTCAGATCACCGTCAGCGAATTCCTCATACCTTAGCGACTCCACACACTTGCCAAGTCAACCACAGCAAACGGACGTGTCCTATGCCCAGAGGCTGGTTTAGGAATGTTCAGAAACTGACAGGTTTAGATGAACGTCATGTGAGGAAACTTTCACAAAAAGAGACAAACAACAGCAGGACTGTGAAAACCACAGTGTTAAATAATAGACAAACTGACAAACTGACTCTTGTTTGGAGGTTTCTGAATGTAACTCATTGCTTGCAGTTTGCTTCAGTGGTAAACGATTTTTTTTATGCTGTGAACCTGCCCTGATCTTGTAGGATGTTTTATGAATTCATGGATATTGTAACTCAAACACGACTCCTTGTGTGAGAAGTTTTAACCGTGAGAGTTTTTTAGTCTTTGTTACGTAGAATTTAAGTGCAATTATAGTTTTTTAACAGTTGTCTAATGATGTTTATGCTTCCAATCTGCATGGTTCTTTCTTCCTCATTAAATGTTTGGGTTTCAGATTGGAACCATGTATCAGTATATTTGTAAATCATAAATTCATATGGAATCTTTTCAGCACTTTTGCATGCTAGCATGCGTGTTGTTGTTTAATCATAGCACATTTTTCTCTGCGTATATGCAGGTCGTGAACGGTCTGATGGAGAGGGAGGACTGGGAGAAAGCTATTCAGACTCCTCTCGGCATCCTGCCTGGGGGCTCGGGGAATGCCTTAGCTGCCTCCATGCACTACTACTCTGGGTACTTGATTTAAGATATATTGCAGAATGTGCAGACTCAGGGAAATTCCTGATCTCTCGTCGTCTTCCAGCGATGGTCTTCCGCTCTTGAAGAACGCGCATCGGCAGACGTCAAACGTGCGGCGTGTCAAACGTCTGTGTGGGAGATTTGCCCACTTTCATGAAGAATTTTACGTTCTAGCTTGCTGTCAGTGATGAAATCGCAGACGTGATCAGAATAGCACCAGTTATCACTTCCTATTACACCTTGGGACTGCCTCATTAATGATGATTGACAAAATGTGGTCTTTAAATAATATAATAATCATATCATGCTAATATATTACTAAATTCTACAAATATGTTCCATTAGTCCAGTGTTAGACAGTTAAAATGCCCCACACCAAGTTGGGAATATGTTATTTGGATTATAAAGAAGTGTCTGTAGGAAATCAACCCTAATGATCTCGATCCATGGTCTCATGCATTTGCTCAGAAGTCAAATAAGAAATAAATGACAATATACTTAATGGATGAATCCATTATTTATTAGCCGTACAAGGTACGGAACATTAAATAGTAAAGACGGCACTTCATAAGAACTTAAAATAAATCAGCTGACGACAGTGAGATTACAGTTTAAGTGGAACCCCAAGGAAACTGATCTAATTGCCCCTGAGGCATATTGTTAGCTTGATGGATAAATAAAGGGGTGGATCCTCCACATGGGCAGAGTCTCTTTGTTTCCTGAGTCGGCCATATTAGCAAAAATAAACACTGTTAAAAATAGATTTATAGGGCAATATAATATATATTGGAGTCAGAGGTTTTGAATATATGACCAGCAGGTCAGGAGCAGCCTGATAAATCTTCTAGTCTGTCCGTAAATTATTTGAAAAGTGCATCTTTGTTATTTCTCCAGTCGGCGTACCAGCTACTGAGGAAATATAGTAATAGAGTAATTACTTACAATAAAAAAAGATTAAAATGTGCGATTAAATTGCAATTAATAACGTGTTACCTCATGACAATCGTGCGATTTTTTATTTATTTTTTATTGACTAATTAAAACATACATTTTTCCTTCTCAGTGCACAGCCAGTGTTGGGTGAGGAACTGCTAGTGAGCTGTGGGTTCATGTTGTGTAAAGGCCTGGTGTCGCATCTGGACCTCGTCTCCGTCTGCATGGGATCCAGCCAGCACCTGTTCTCCTTCCTATCCCTGGCCTGGGGCTTTGTGGCAGACGTGGACATCGAGAGCGAGAAGTACCGTCACGTCGGAGCAGCTCGCTTCACCATGGGTACCTTAGTGCGCCTCGCCTCGCTGAGGGTGTACAAAGGAAAACTTGCGTACCTTCCTGCTGAGGAGCCTCAACCCCCTCAGAGCCAAGCCCGGTCGACAAGCAATGATTTCAACTCATCATCGGTTAATTCCCACTTGTCAAGGACTTTAAATTGTCCAAATAACCTCTTGCACAATTCATGCAATTCGAACAATGCACACAAACCCAACTGGACCAGCGAGTCGCCGGGGACCACACAAGGCCCCCCTGATACCCTCCTCGTACCTCTGGACCAGCCTGTGCCAGCACATTGGACCGTTGTCAAAGAGGAGGATTTTGTCCTGGTGATGGCAGTGTACCAGTCCCACCTTGCTGAAGACTTCATAGCTGCCCCTGCATCCAGACTGGACGACGGCGTTATGCACCTGATCTACGTGAAAGCGGGAATCTCACGTCAAGACCTCTTGTGCCTCTTCCTGGCCATGAAGAAAGGTGCGCACTTGAGCACAAACTGCCCTTTTGTGGTGTACGTTAAAGTTCGCGCACTACGACTCGAACCCTATTCACCCAAAGGGACCATCACTGTGGACGGAGAAGCAGTGGAATACGGTCCGGTGCAGGCGCAGATCCACGGCAGTCTTGCGAGGATTATAGCCGGGTAGCCTGATTAGCACGTAGAAATCCACGAACTGCGGAAAAATTACAGTCAATTAGTAATTGAGCAATAAAAAAAAGATGATTATTTACTTTTTTATTTATTGTTAGTACCGAAGGAATGGACATGTTTCCCATCAGGAAAGGGCTTCCTTTTTTTATCTAACAAGTAGCATTAGGAGAAATCTTATTGTAATAGCACTCGGCCCCCATAATCCTTGACTTGTTATTGGTAGCACATCGTTTCAGGGTTTTTGAAGTGAGGTACTACAGTTTTTGAGCTAAACAACGACTTCTACTGTGTGATCGATGTCTACTGCTGTTGTTAAGGCGCTACTAATAGTAGTGGCAATTATTTATTTTTTATACCTCTGTTTATTCCCCGTTTATACGAGGAGCAATATATATATTAATATATATGATATATTATATATAAACCAGTACAGGACTGAAATAAAAGTCTACACATAAAACTACGACGGAGACTAAAATGATCACGTGGTACAAAAATAGCGCTTTATTAGTTCCAGACTTGGCTAATCAAAGAACGCTTACAATGCTAGCTCCACAGGCTCGTCCTGAAGATAAACATGATCAAAGTTCTCACAGGCTCCTCGCATTCTTTACTAATCTACTCAAGTAATCTATCTGATGAGGTCATACACGGCGTATCCGAAAGCATGATCTAGGATACCAGCATTGATTCGAAAGCTTAAAACACAACACCCCTTCCTCCCTCTGCAAAACACACACACACACACACACACACACACACACACACACACACAAACCCAACCCCACCCAGTCTGAAACCCAGCTGGTTTGTGCTGATTACATCCCCCCATCATCTAAACACCAATCCCAACATGGACCTTCTGTTTATCAGTGTGGCAAAATAAGATTATTGCGTTTCACTAACATTTATACATTTATAGTTTGATCAAATAATATGTCATTTAGTACTAACGCTGTTAAAAAGTCTTAGTAAAGTGATGCTCTGATCACAACACGACGAATCGAATGATCCGTGCTGGTCGTGTGTAAGGAGAAGGTTGAGGTAGGGGGAAGGGGGCGGAGCTACAGACTCGCCTAAAGCTACAATTAAACACTGGTGCAGAATTAAACACTAGCTGTCGAGGGAGGTGTCAGTAGTTTGCAAAATCAGCAGACAGAAAGACACGCGTTAAACAGACACTACACAGAGACACTACACAGGCACTACTGCATCATGGGTAATACCTGTGGTTACTCAGCCACTGAGTATAATCAATGGCATTAAATTATTCAGAAGACAGACGTTATAGTGAACGTAGCGAGAAAGACATGACGTGTAGAATTCATGACATTTTTTTTTTTTTTTTTTGCTGTGCACTTCACTGTGGGATCGAACCAGAGGTCACGACCTTGGCTGTTTCCTCAAGGGGAAAGAGCCGATCCCGACGTTTCGAGCGGAAATTTTATTTAAAAAAAATTTCCGGGTTCAGATTTCGATATATAATAATATATAAAGCATAACTAAATACTATATGGACAAAGGTTTGTGGACACCTAAGCATTGCTATGTGCTTCTTCTTGAACATCTCATTCCACATTTAGTCCCCAGTTGCTCTTATAAGAAGCTCCACCCTTCTGAGAAGATGTTCCACTAGATTTCATGGAGATTTGTGTGATGATGTGCATTAGTAAAGTCAGGTACTGATATGGTGAGCTGAGGAGGCCTGGGGTGCAGTCAGCATAAAAATCATCCCAAAGGTGTTCAATAAGGTTTAGAGCTCTAGAGCGGGAGAACGTCCACAAAAATCCAGCCCATGGAAAGCATATCTTCATAGAGCTGGCTTTGGTGTCAGGTCAGGTGATTAAACTTTATATGGTTGTTTGAGTGCGTTTGTGTACAAGGAATTGTAGGTATTAGCTGAATATTAATTAGAACATAGTGGGTGAGTTTTATACATGGGACAGATTAGACGAATCCAATCTAACAAACGAAACATTCAGAATTTCTACCAAAAGAGAAAAATCACACTGTAGGTACACAACCAAGTTCTCACTCACTGCAGACTGAACCATAAACCATAAGCCGTACGTCGTTCCGTAATGAACTAATGTTCTACACTGGTTTTGTATCCACATGATCCTCAGTAGCCTCGTGATTTCACATCACCTTAAGCCTTACGGAACGCAGAATGTTCTCTCATTGTTCCTCCTCAGAAGTAGTTTGTGTGATAGAGTTAGTTTGTGTGTCCATATGTGTATAATATGTAGAAGGAAAAGTGAACCCTTCCGCCTTAAAACAGCTCATAAGCGTTTATCGTGAATGAACGACCAAAAACTGAGCTTATTTGCACCTTTTGCACTCTTGCACCTTAATGAGAAGTACTGTAATTTGTTATTTTTTGTTCGTGATTTTAATTTTAATTGGATGTATTTTTTTTTAACGAGTTTCCTCTCACAGATTTCGGCGGACCCACGTGGCGCAACCATGACGCCATTTTGATTTTTAGCGAAACCTTCCGTGTATGTAGAAATAAGTGCCAGTTTTTGATTATGATCACTGTGACTCATATATTTTTGTCCAGCTCTAGATAATGTATTTAAATAAAATGGCTTGGTTAAAAAAAAAATAATAATAATTTATAGAATTATACGCTTTTGGTGTTTGATGTTTGCAAACGTAATCTTTATGATTTATAATCTCAACAAATCCAGACTCGATCATTCATTTATTGTTTTACTCAGAATTCAGTGCTGTATTTATTCCCTTTATCTCTGTTTGCTCCTATTTGCTATAGAAATCTATGCAAATGTGTGTTCACATGTCTAAATCAGTGCTGTGTGTTTCTGTAAAAGTACTGTTATCGGCTATAATTAAAAAAATTATAATCTGTTTTACTGCTGAACAAAATCGAATGAAGCCTTAATTATTTTCTTTCTCTTTTACTCTAAAATCAAATAGCATTCACTGCGCATGCGCATTAAAATTAAAATCAAAAAATCTTGATGGTTTTGCTGCCATCAAGGGGTTAGAAATGGAACTACATCGAAAGAATGACAATTAAAAATGCAACAAATGCAGATTATCAGGTGTTTTACAGGTAATTTATAAATAAAATTCTAATTTTTGTATTAGATTTATATGACTCTTTAGCCCATATAAATTGTTACAATGTCTGTGTTTTATTTTATTTTGACAATAAGCGATTAACAATTCTTATTAATATAATAACGTAACATTTAATGATTAAAGAATTTCACATCCATTTAAATTAAAAAAATGTTTAATCATTTGAAGGCATCAATTAAAAGAGAATTCCTGGGATTGTGAAAAGTTCTTCATTAATATTTAGGTGTAAATTATTCACAAACACAGTTATATGAAACATATTCCAGCATGATGATGATCCTGGACACAAAGTGAGCTCCATCAACACGTGGTTGTTGGTGTTATGGTTGGGGTAAAAGAGCTCGAAAGTTTTGGCCTCCTCAACCTCCACAACCTCCTTAAACTCCTTAACCTCCATTGAACACCTTCATTATTAACTGGAACTGGAGCCTCCTCGACATTTTGACTCTGGTATCTGATCTCACTAATGTATGTGGTGTGAAGAAACACAAATCGACACAAGCACTGAAAGGCAGTGGAAAGGCTTCTCAGGAGAGTGAAGTTTATTATGACAGATGTTCAACAATCACACATGTGTGTGAGGGGCAGTCACACATTTGCTATAATAAGTCACAGATGTTGAGATAATAAAATAAAAACCCATGTGATCTAAATGGAAATAATGATGGAGGTAAAATGTGTCATTTAATTGAAAATTTAAGGGGGGGAGGGGGTAAATACATATGCACCATAATTTGTTTTCATCTTTTTTCATGTTCACTGGGACAAAATGGAAATAGCAATTTTTCACTTCCTTTCACAAGGAGAGAAAACTGTGCTCATTTGATCAGAACCGAACACCTGCTCGGCAAGGAGTCGTTTAAGGGAAGAAGGAGTCGGCTCTTACCGATTAGATGAACCGATTCAGCGACGTGTGTAAGTGTAGCGACAACATGCTGGGGTGAGTCAGGCTCCTCCCCTTTTTATATCAGGGACAGAGAGAGAGAACGCGCGAGAGAGAAAGAAGACACACCCTGACACACGATTAAACTAATTATATTAATAAAGAAAGATCATAAAAAGCTCATTTAAATATCGGAAACACACACACACACACACACACACACAAACAAACAAACAAACAAACACACACAGGTCTGTAGTTTGTTACATTCCTTCAAACGTCATCATCCTGTAAACAAGACTTTCGGTTACTGTAGCAGTGTGTGTGTGTGTGTGTGTGTGTGTGTGTGTGTGTGTGTGTGTTCACATTTCTCTGGATCCTACACAAGGATTTAGCAGTTTGTGGATCTTCAGGAGTGTGTGGTAAGAAACCTTCTGCTTTATTTCGGTTAGATCTTTTTAAATGCATCTCCTGTTGTTTCATCATGAGAAGATTAAGGAACCCTGAGGAACCTGCTCTCCTGGATGTGCTGTGCATTGCTGGGTTTAGATAGAGAGAGAGAGATATATGAACCAAAAAGCTCCTAACCTTCACAGTTCCTCTTCCTGATCAGTGAGATGTTAAAGAGACATGCTCATGTTCTTGTTCATGTTGGTGATCTTCATTCTGTGGAATGTGGAGGCATCTGAAAGGGAAAGTTTTAGAACTTTTTGCTTTCAGAAGGTGGGGTTTTGATGTTTTTATTTGAAGTTAGAAGAAGAGAAATCAGTAACCGAGACCACATTTATATATCATACAATCGGCTTTATTCAGGATGTTGTTTTTGTTTTGTTTTGTTCTTTACACACTGAGTACACACTTTATGGATAAAAGTATGTGGACACCTGACCATGAAATTGATATATGCTACTTTTTGAACATCTCATTCCACAATCATTCTCCATTTGCTGCTATAATAATCTCCATTTTTCTGGGTAGATGTTCCAGTAGATTTTGTGGAGATTTGTGTGAGACTCATTGAGCTACGAGGGTGGTATTAGAGTCAGGTGGTACTGATGGTGGTGAGAAGGTGAGGAAGACTGGTGTGCGGTTCAGCTCTATAGCAGGAGATCTTCCTCTTTAACTGTAGAGCAGATGTTCGTGGAGATGGCTTTGTGCACAGGGATGGTTGGACATCGTCATGTTGGAACAGGTTTGGGTGTCTTTGGTTAAAGTGAAGGAGAGAAGTTCATGTAAACACACCCAAAGACGTCCTGTACAAGTGTGTATGTCTGACTGTGTGATAGCAGGTTTTGGGGAAGAACCACCGAAGATTAGAAAAGCCACGTGTTCTGATACTTTTGAACACACATCATGCTGTAATGTAAAGATTTGTTGTATTATTTGTAGATGTTTAGCATTTTAAAGTCTCTGAAGTCTGTTGTTGCTCACAAAATCATCATGAGGACAAAAACGTTGCGTTTTAAAATTCTTTTGTTTAAAAAAAACCCATTGAACTCTATTGAATGCTGAAACTGTTATGTGCCAATATTACTAGGTGCCAATATTATTAAGCGTTACTATGCAGGTGTGTAAATGGAACCACAGTGAAGATGTGTATTTGTGTGTGATTTCTGAAACATGGAAGTCATTAATAAGGATTTTTTTTTGCACTGATGATGTTTACAGGTGACTTTTACACTCCAATCTCAGACTGTCTGTATTAAAGTAACTGCAGGCTCACAGCCTTGAGTCTCACACTGAGGACATGCGACAGGTCGGGACGTGTCGTTGACGTGTTTATCGTGTCTCCGTGTCCCAGCCCTGCTCCACCACACCGGCACTGCCAGATGTTTACCCTCACGCCATGATAAACATCTCACACTTCACTGCACTATTCTGAGAGCAGGAAGTTTTGTCATCGAATTAGAAAGTGTAGATGAGACTATCCAGTGGGTCGGGATTTCCCATAATGCAGTGCTGTAGGTAAAGCGTGAGAGAGAAAGAGGGAGGAGAGAGAGAGAAAGAGAGAGGGAGAGAGAGAGAGGGATCGGCTGGTAAAGGTTTTCATTCTCCTGACATACAAATATTTTGCATATTTATTAATAGCAAAATGAAAAGAACGAAAGAAATACATGGAAGTGATAAGCCTGATGGATGGATGGATGGATGGATGGATGGATAGATAGATAGATAGATAGATAGATAGATAGATAGATAGATAGATAGATAGTAGGGTTGTAAGAAAATATCGTTACCCGCGAGGATCTCGATATTTTGTTCGGCGATACTGTATCGAATATCGATATTAATTTTTGAATCGTATAAGATTAATGGCAGTTGTTTTGTTTTGATTTTGTATCCCAACCATTAGATAGACAGCAGTCTTCCTATCTCTCATAGACAGGCATAAGGACACGACACTAATCTTTGCTAGTAATGGAGGATGACTGCACAATAAGTGCTTCAGTAACGGTGAATGTTACAGGAACTGATTACTGCAGGTGCAGATCCCACTGTGTTCTGGTTAATACAGGTTTAGCCCATGATGGTGTGTTCTTCATAAAATAAATATCTCAATATATCGCCTTGCTTAGAGTATCGCAATGTATCGTATCGTAGCCCCTGTATCAAAACGTGCAGTATCATAACTCCAGATTTTTCCAGATACACATAAATACATTCCCTGTGTATATATATATATATATATATATATATATATAATCTCTCTATCTGGCCATGCAGTGGAACAGGGATTTGTCTTCAGTGCATTCAAGGCTTTTCTGCAAAATGACATTTATTGCCATGTGTTGTTTGTCCACAACATAGAAAAGAAGCTACCAGGTTAAAAAAAACAAAACATATTTGATCACGAGCTGGCAGAAGATCCTGGAGAAATTCCACAGCGTGTTGGGTTTCAGTTAAAAGTGTGACTTTTTTCCTTTTTGACTAAACGGAGCCGCTGATGGTTTCACAAACCCTCATGACAAGCGGAAGAGCTGAGAAGCCAGACAGATGGATTTGCTTAGTCGATGACTCATGAGGAACTTTTGAGAACACATTGTTGTTGGCCATGGAGTGTGTATGAGTGTAAAAACCTCCCTGGTTTCTAGTCACAAATATAAATACACATAATTATGGAATAATGTTTTCTTGATGAGAGTGTTTAAGCTCTAAAGCCTTTCTATCTTTACATCCAACACTGCAGTGTGTAACCACAGCAGGTACGGACTTTTGCACACTTGTGTGGTTGTGATTGTGTTACTTGTGTGTGTTTTGGAATGGTTTTGGAAATAATGGCAATACGAATCGAATTGAGCTGAAAGTGTGTAAAAGCCGAGCTGCAGGAAGCAGGAAACCGAGATTCTGATAAAGATTAAAAAAAAAAATAAATACATCACAAAGACTTCAATAAGCAGCCATGAAGAATTTCGACAGACTCTAGAAATCTGTGTATCTGTGTTGAAAATACATCCGATTTAGGCCTCAGTTTCGAGTGTGAATACACTGTGAATATACAAATTATTGATCTATAAAAAATTATAATAATAAGCGCAATTACATATTTATAAAACACTGAATATCTGTAAAGTCACTTGAGCGTGTGATATTATTGTTACACACTCTTGAGCGACGTTTTGCTTTTTAATTATACGTTCATACACCAGTAGTTGGTGGTCACATCTGTGGTACGTTTGTCTCTTGCGAAACAGGAACAGGAAGTGTAGTAATACCATGTTAAAACTGATTTATTTTTTACATACATATATACAGACACATGTTCAGAATAACACCAGTCGCACGGCTCCTGATGTACGCAGGGTGATGTCTTTTGGAACACTGACTTATGACGGTCGGTGCTCCCTGTGACTCTGCGTGCAGCCTTGTGCTGCCATCTGTTGTGTGTTACAAAACCATTTGCTACCAACTCGTATATATAGCCGGGTTGCCTCTGCTACGAGGTTCCTACTTGGCTGGAGAGGAATTATTTTATAACGTGGTTTATGGAGAATCAAACCCTGGTTTTGGGTGTCGAGTTCCTGATAAGGTTCTTGTGCACTTTTTACGTCTATAAACGTAAAAATAAGCAGCTAATGCTATGCTTAATGTAACTCGTATAAATGGTTTTTCATCTCCCATGTTCTCTCTGTTGTCTTGTATCATGCAGGGAGCTTTGATCCAGAATGTCCAGACCAGACATCCCCCCGGGCTACGACGAGTCCTGGCTACTTTCTAATAATCAACCTGGAGGTGTTCAGCCTTCCGCACCCCCTCCTTCCTACAATTATTCTCCATATGGAGGTCAACCACAGCCTGGACCCTACCCAGGAGCTCCCTACTCAGTCCCCTCTGGTCCTTACCCAGGGCAGCCTGCCCCTTACCCAGGACAACCTGGAATGTACCCGCCGCAGCCCGGACTACCGGGTCAAGGATACCCATCATACCCAGGACAACCGGGTCAAGGATACCCACCACACCCAGGACAACCGGGTCAAGGATTTCCACCCCCAATGCCACCCATAATCCCACCCACAATACCCATATCTGACTCAGGTGATAACCATACTTTCATACGGATCCGAAATCAGAAAATAACCAATGTTTAAGTGATTAAGGTCGAGATTCCTGATCAATTTTCATTTTCTTTAACACATTTCTGGAATTTAACCCTTTTAACAAAAGACATTAGTGCAAATCGCAATTTTTTTAGATTTCGGTCAATAATTAGCAATCCAGATCTGAGGGAAAGATCTCGAAATGACACAACAGCTCTGAGATACAAATGGACAGTGAAATTATACACTAAAAACGCTGAAGGCTGAGACGTGAGGCAAATTTTCAAACAATAAAGTATATCTGTATAAAGATATATTTATTATTATAGCTATATAATCCGGATCATATCTTCACGAAGCAACAAAATACGCAATTTAAATAATTTGAATATTCAACTTGATATTATAATTACATTATTAAAAAAACGATTTCTGGTGCTTCGATCTACGTTAGAAATCAGTTCACTTCTTGAACAAGCTTCATTATTATTATTATTATTATTATTGTTATTATTATTATTAGCATGATGTTAGCAAGCTAGCTCGACCTGATGGCATGTCTGGTGATGTCGCAGGTGATGATGGCTTCACCACGACGTCAGGATGGGAGAGTTTGAGCGTGAGGCACGCTTTTATTCGCAAAGTAAGTCCTAATACTTTCTACTCATCATGTATGACGTCTCACTCCACATCGCTGTTGAATACTCGATCCTGATTGGTCAGAAGATGTTGATTATTTAATTATGACAGGAATTTATAAATGTTCTTGTACACTATTGGTTTTTTAGTAACATCTCTTTCACTGATTAGACGTTTATTTTTGGAAGAAGTCTCAGGTAAAAGTTTAGTTTTAAACGATTCTAAAGCTAAAATAGCTACCAGGTTGTCGCTAGAGATGAATGAAGTGGGAATTTCTGTGTTTCATCCGTGCTGAATTGTGTCTGAAGGTTCTTCTTATTCACGAAATGTTTAGGTGTACCTGATCCTTGCAGCTCAGCTCCTGGTCACAGTCAGCATCGTGGCTGTTTTCACGTTTGTGTGAGTCCTTGTATATACTGAGTGAGTGTGTGTGTGTGTGTGTGTGTGTGTTTAAATAACAATGTATTTACATTGACCTCATGTAATTTCTCACAATTTTTTATTTTTATTTTACATTCCAGACAACCGGTGCAGAGCTTCGTCAGGAAAAATCCAGGACTCTACTGGGCTTCGTAGTGAGTATAATGATCTCTTTCTTTAGGTGTGTTTGTGCTTGTGGAGTTTCACTTCCATTTGATGCAGGATCAATATATAATATCTCTCCCCTGGCTCCTGACCATGGAGAACTCGCAATCTCAGCCTCTTTGACCCTGCAATTATGTCAATAATTCTGTCAGTGGAAGGCTATTAACACAACACTGTGTGTGTGTGTGTGGCTTTACAGTGCAGTGTACTTCATCACACACATCATGCTGGTGTGCTGTAAGGGACCCAGGTGAGTGGACATACCAGTACCTGTGTGCATAAATCATTCATTTTTTAAATTAACATGTTTTTGTATGTAGAAGCTCCTGTTTTTTAAGACTAATTCCTATACACTCTCTCTCTTTCTCTCTCTCTCTCTCTCTCTCCCTCTCTCTCTCTCTCTCTCTCTCTCTCCCTCTCTCTTTCTCTCTCTCTCTCTCTCTCTCCCTCTCTCTCTCTCTCTCTCTCTCTCTCTCTCTCTCTCTCTCTCTCTCTCCCTCTCTCTCTCTCTCTCTCTCTCTCTCTCTCTCTCTCTCTCTCTCTCGTCAACGTAGGAGGCGTTTCCCCTGGAACCTTATCCTGCTCGGCCTTTTTGTGAGTGCAGTAATGCTGAGTCATTCGGCTGGCAGGGTGTAGTCGAGTCTGTAATGGAAAAGAAGTTTTTTTTTTCTTTCTCCATGTAAACACAGCAGTTTATTCATTCACTGTTCTCAGGATTTCTCTGTTCCTTTTGTTGGAAAAAATCATTAATGAAAGCCCATTCCTGGGGAAATCACAGGGGAAGACATCACGAGAAATAAATAAACAATAAATATATATATATATATAATGTGTGTGTGTGTGTGTGTGTGTGTGTGTGTGTGTGTGTGAAAAGATAAAAATATGCATGCGTACACACACAATATATTTATGTATATTTATACACACACATACGTGTATTGTTTAATCAGGGAAATGTACTTCCTTTTTTCATTTTTTTCCTCAGACTTTGGCTTTGTCCTATATGACAGGGACGATATCAAGGTAAGCAAAAGGATCCTATTTTTTAAAACTCAGAGTCTCTGAACCTAAAAGGCAGCCATTTTGATCTGTTCAGAGCGAGTGAGAGTAAACATAGCAGACATTGTTGAACAGGGTGTGTATTTGGGGAAAGAGTCAAGAGTGTTGACCTAAACTCACACGTATTTAATGCGTTAAATACAACACACACACACACACACACACACACACACACACACACACACACACACACACACACACACACACACACAGAGAAGTACATTGAACACTAGCTACAGGCCTTTATAGAATTCTTTCTTTATTATTCGTTCATTAAGAAATGTAAAGTAAATCCAGCATAATGCATAAATTCTCTGAATATTTAATTAAGATCTCATTAATCTGCTATTCATCTGAATGAAGTGTTGAATAAATCAGTGTAAATACAGAGTTAAGTGTAAGAACACAAGTGAGATTTGTACTGGCATTTATTTATATTTAAGTTAATTAAAAAAATTTATAGTAATTATATTTCTTTTGATTTGGGTAAAATATCCATACATTTAAATAATTTAACATTATTTACATATTATTACATTTATTGTATATTTATTATACGCTGTATATTATTTGTGAATTTTTTTTGTGATTATAGATAAATGTTTTATTGAAAGTGTAAAACGTGTCAGTTTTTAATGCTGTATTTTGAATCTGTTATGTTTCCAGTTACTATGACACCAAGTCTGTGTTCCTGGCTCTCGGTATCACTGTGATCGTCTGCATCGCCGTGACTGTCTTCTGCTTCCAGACCAAGGTGGAAAAAAATTTTCTTTTTTAAAGTCATCTTTGCTTCATCACTGTTTTCTGAACTCGTTTACACCTGATTCTTTTTTTTTTTCCAGGTGGATTTCACCAAATGTGCAGGTCTGTTCTGCGTTCTGGGAATCGTCATGTTTGTGACTGGAATCATCACCGCGATCGTACTGTCATTTAAATATGTAAGTAAAATTTATCTTTCGGAACCATGATCCAATAACCAGAGGGTTATGAGGAGACAACACCGTCCTGATGATGTTTAAGTAAAAGTATAAAATGTGGTGGGAAATCTTTGATCAAAAAGTGGAAAAAAAAAAAGTGACGACTTCAGGATTTATTCAATATTTAATAGGTTTTTTTGGATTAGTTAAAAAATGAAAACTTTTTATGGAAGAAGTCTCCAGTGTTTCTTTAGGACAGGAGAACTGTTGCCTTTACAAAGTCTTTTTGTTTTTTTTAACAACAAAGTTGGAAGAGCAGTTGCACAATATTTCAAAATAAACTACAAAACTACAGCAACCACACAATTTATAAAAAATAAACTACAAAACTACAGCGGCCACACAATGTATCAAAATAAACTACAAAACTACAGCGGCCACACAATGTATCAAAATAAACTACAAAACTACAGCGGCCACACAATGTATCAAAATAAACTACAAAACTACAGCGGCCACACAATGTATCAAAATAAACTACAAAACTACAGCGGCCACACAATGTATCAAAATAAACTACAAAACTACAGCGGCCACACAATGTATCAAAATAAACTACAAAACTACAGCGGCCACACAATGTATCAAAATAAACTACAAAACTACAGCGGCCACACAATGTATCAAAATAAACTACAAAACTACAGCGGCCACACAATGTATCAAAATAAACTACAAAACTACAGCGGCCACACAATGTATCAAAATAAACTACAAAACTACAGCGGCCACACAATGTATCAAAATAAACTACAAAACTACAGCGGCCACACAATGTATCAAAATAAACTACAAAACTACAGCGGCCACACAATGTATCAAAATAAACTACAAAACTACAGCGGCCACACAATGTATCAAAATAAACTACAAAACTACAGCGGCCACACAATGTATCAAAATAAACTACAAAACTACAGCGGCCACACAATGTATCAAAATAAACTACAAAACTACAGCGGCCACACAATGTATCAAAATAAACTACAAAACTACAGCGGCCACACAATGTATCAAAATAAACTATAAAACTACAGCGACCACACAATGTATCAAAATAAACTACATACAATATATATATATAAAATACAGAACTGTATGTTGATACAAAATTATGAAGCCATTTTCATCCACCCTCTGAAATACACATGATTAAAACCTATTTTCTTTTTAAAATATCATAAATTCTGCCCGTCCCTGGAGGTCCATGTAAGTTCTGAGTGATTATTAATATTACATTCAACAACCATCTAGAAAATGAACTGAAATGTAACTGTGATTTACAGATCCCGTGGCTCCACATGCTGTACGCTGCCATGGGCGCGATCGTGTTCACGCTGGTGAGAACATCACCACCCTCATCATCATCATCAGCTACATTCTACATTTACAACCCGTTCATCACTCCTCTCTTTGTGTGTGTGTGTGTGTGTGTGTGTGTGTGTGTGTGTGTGTGTGTGTGTGTGTGTGTGTGTGTGTCTAGTTCCTGGCCTATCACACGCAGCTCCTTATCGGAAACAGGAAGCACTCCATAAACCCAGAGGAATACGTGTTCGCCGCTCTCTCCATCTACGTGGACGTCGTACAGATCTTCATTTTCCTCCTGCAAATCATCGGGGCGTCTCAAAGATAGGGGGCGCCCTCGCCTTTCGCAGAAGCGCTTTTGTAAAATGCAGTTTTTCCGGGCGACGTTAGCATGATATGAAAGGCTTCGATACCACCAGGACATGCTGGTTTAACTTCGTAACCACCTTCTCAGCTTCTCTTTATATTCTGGAAATATTTTTACACGATATGCTAATTACATTACGTACAATTATTATTATTTTTTTTTTTCGATTAATCAAGGTTTAATTTTGGCCTTTATAATTATTATTATTATTAATGTTATTATTAAAATATAATAAAAGTCCCTGAATAAAATGGACACTGGAGAGGAAGATTTTTCTTTAATTACGACTTGTTACAGTGGGTTTCAGAAATATTGGCACCCCTTTAGTTACTTTGAATCAAATCTTGTCACTTTAAAAACATATCTTTAATATAAATACACACTATTCTATATATTTTTTTAGGTGATTTGAGATGTAACATCTCGCACATCTTGTGTCACAGGGATGGGCGATATCACCGAGAATATCGTATCGTGATATTTTAGGACACCGATATTTAGCTTCAGGTTTTAATAAACGACGCCAAAGAAAAATCGTTTGCGCTATAATTCTAAAAACATTAACATCAATCTCGATTAAAATCATAGATAATTATATGCATCATAATTTAGAAATATCACGATACTGATATCAGGGTCGTATCGCTCGGCTCTACAGCATCACTGTTACAGCAGATCTTATACTGTATATGCTGCTGTTTTTTGTTTGGTTAATAAGGGGTGCCAATATTTTTGCTCCTTCCGATTACGAGTCGTTTTTATGCTACAATAGTGACGTGTGTAAATAAAAGAATTTTATCTATAACCAGAAGTTTTAGCAAGTTTTCTTTTTTTCACTAATTTCACATTTATACACTACATCGCATTCCACATTTACTTCCCGTTTGCTGTTGTAAGAACCTCCGCTCTTCTGGGAAGATGTTCCACAAGATTGTGTGGAGATTTTTGTGAGAGCTTCATCCAGCCATGAGGGTGTTCGTGTGGTGAGGAGGCTCGGGGGGTGCAGTCAGCAATCAGCGGTAATTTCTGTAAGAAGGTGTTTATTTAATGTTGTGATGTTTATGGAAGGAGTCTCCAGTGTCACCGCTGTAGAGACGATTTACAGTACACGGCTTCTGGAATAACAAAAGCTCTCCGCGAGAAGAAACAGATGGAGACTGGTGAAGGAATGAGCGTTTATTGCTGCTAGAACCAAGCAAGCTTCCACACCACACTTCCAAATGACTTAAGTGCTCAGATCTCAGCTGTGGAGCAGGAGAGGACAAAACTAAGTCCACTCCAGAAGATCTCTGAACCTCCTTGACGTTTTTCTGACGTTCTCCAATCTTCATGAAATTCTCAATGTAGGTAAAGAAAGTGAAGACTAACACAAAGATGCACTCAGTTCTGTCTGCTCGTCCTCCAGAGCTGAGATCCGAGGCTCTCATTTTCAATATATTACACAGGTTTCACATCAAACCATCAGTCCTGATTCTGACATCAACACAACCTGGGGAATCGGGTCACCGCTCCTCTGCTCCCGGTTTGTAACGCTCACGTTCGTACTCTCCCTCGTTGGATTTCTTCATCCGTTGCCGGATCTTTAGCTGCTCCAGTCGGTTCTTGTCCACTTGCCTTTTGGCCAGAATGAACCCAATTACACCAGACGGAAGACCAATGATCCTGTAAGAGAAGATCCAGTATTGATCACAGTCTGGAGTGCTGCAGTAAAAGACACACTCTCTCTCACACACACTCTCTCTCTCTCTCACTCACACACACACACACCACATCAAAGTGCGGCGTGTATAAAACGTACCAAGCGTATCCGATTACTTTCATCGGGTTTTTCGCTTTTCTTTTAGGAATATACTCAGGTCCGGAATCTTCCTCTGCTTCTTCTTCTCCTTTCTTCTCCCGCTCTTTTAAAGGGTCTGTGGATTTCGCTGCATCTGTCCTGGTGATGTTTAGTGAACAGGAGCTGCTGCAGTGAAGAGCTCGGTGCTGGAGATCACACCACCGCAGGCCTGAGAAGGTCCGGCTCTGGATATGAGGCGTCTGGAAATGGAAATTTCCGCTGGAGAAGGTGCGAAGACCTGGACAAAGACAGAAGATGGGATATGAACTCGTTTCATTAAAAGAGAAGAAACAGACAAGATCATCTCTAATACGTCGGGGGCCGATGTGGATCGGAAGGTCATGAGTTCAATCCCAGCTGAGGTTGTGAAAATTTCCCAAACTGAACTTTCAATGCCTGAACCACTAATCTTCCACCTTCCACCATTCATGGGGTTGATGATCATGAACAGCGCCTCTGGAGAACCAGAAGCTGAAAGGACTCGCAAGGTCCAATCATAAGACACAAATGACAGCGAACGTGTGTGTGTGTGTGTGTGTGTGTGTGTGTGTGTGTGTGTGTGTGTGTGTGTTCCAGAAAACAGACAGTAAACACACACTGGACTAAACACTGTTCCTTATTGGGTAATAAGACGCAGTAACCAGTGATACCTGCACCTTGGTATAATAGTCATACGCATGAACTCAAGAGAACAGCACGTAATCTGGAGAGAAAATGGAGGAAAACTAAATTGGAGGTATTTAGAATCGCGTATAAAGACAGTATGCTCAGCTACAGACAGGCGCTAAAAGCTGCTAGAGCTGAACACCTGAGCAAACTTATAGAAAATAACAAAAACAATCCCAGGTTCCTTTTCAGTACAGTAGCTAAACTAACTACAAATCAGGGATCTGAAAATTGTGTTCCATCACAGTTTAGTAGTGAGGACTTTATAAATTTCTTCACTGAAAAAATAGATAACATTAGAAAAACAATTGTGGCGGTCCAACCTCTGACACCATCTCCTGAGACAGTGTTACCTTCAACTCCACAACTCCACTGTTTTACATGTATAGGACAGGAAGAGCTGTATAATGTTATTGCCAAAGCTAAATCGACAACATGTCAGTTAGATCCAATTCCTACTAAATTACTGAAGGAAGTGTTATATACAACTGGTGAACCGGGTGAAGGTTCAGTTCTAGGACCCCTGCTGTTCACAATATACATGCTTCCGTTAGGAAATATTATTAGAAGGCATGGAATTAGCTTCCATTGTTATGCTGATGATACCCAGCTATATATCTCATCTAAACCAGGCGATATAGCTCAATTAACTCGGATAACTGAGTGTGTTAAGGAAATAAGAGATTGGATGACTCATAACTTTCTACTTTTAAATTCCGATAAGACTGAGATTTTGCTCATCGGCCCAAAAACTAGTATACAGAAGCTCCAGCATCTCAACCTGCATTTAGACGGATGTTCTGTAACCACTAGTTCAACGGTAAAAGACCTGGGTGTTATTTTAGACAGCGACTTGTCTTTTAATAATCATATCAATCAAGTTACTAAAACAGCCTTCTTTCACCTTAGAAATATTTCTAAGTTAAGAAATATGTTGTCCATATCCGATGCAGAGAAGCTCGTCCATGCGTTCATGACCTCCAGAATAGACTACTGTAATGCGTTACTAGGTGGATGTCCTGCATCATTAATAAACAAGCTTCAGTTAGTCCAGAATGCAGCAGCCAGAGTTCTTACAAGGTCAAGAAAATATGATCACATAACCCCGATCTTATCGTCCCTACATTGGCTTCCTGTTAAGTTTCGAATAGACTACAAACTATTACTTCTCACTTATAAAGCACTAAATGGTTTGGCTCCCATGTATCTATTCAGTCTTTTAACACGCTACAATCCGCCACGCTCCCTAAGATCTCAAAACTCTGGGCTTCTAGTAGTTCCTAGAATAGCAAAGTCCACTAAAGGTGGGAGATCATTTTCACATTTAGCTCCTAAACTCTGGAATAGTCTTCCTGACGGTGTTCGGGGCTCAGACACACTCTCCCAGTTTAAGTGTAGATTAAAAACATATCTTTTTAGCAAAGCCTACACATAACACACATCACATATCATAACCTTGTGCTCCAGAACATCTGATCACATGCACATTATCAACTTGTGCTGTTAATATCATGAACAGCAGCTACGCTAATTCCTCTTCACTGCCTCTCTTTCTCTCCCCATCCCGAGACACCCTGAGGTTTGGCCAGCTCCAGTCACCTCCCACCTCGTGATGATTACGGACCTTTGAAGAAGTAGATGCCGAACTCACAAACATCCCGAACCATCTAGAGACGTACCAGTGCCATTTGGATCCCGCTACATGTGTGGAGTTTGACATTGGACCTCCTGGAGTGTTAAAGGCTCTGGCATGGAGAAGCTGATGCTGGATCTGTGGTGATCACAAATGCTGAGCTCATAAAACTCGGAGCTACTAACCATATAGACTGTATAAGACTGCAGAAAGAACATCACTTATAATCTTATACTCCAGTACTCATGTTAGTTCTCACTCTCCAGTGTTCTGTACTGTTGAAAGATTTATGATCAAACTCTTGATGTCACCCAAAATGAGGATGGGTTTCCCTTTTGAGTCTGGTTCCTCTCAAGGTTTCTTCCTCATTACATCTAAGGGAGTTTTTCCTTGCCACAGTCGCCACAGCTTGCTCATCAGGGACAAATTCACACCATTCACCTTCACTGTTGATTTGTGTAAAGCTGCTTTGAGACAATGTCTGTTGTGAAAAGCGCTATACAAATAAACTTGACTTGACTTGACTTGATGCGGAATCTAGACATGAACATTCCATATTCAGTACCTGTTTTTCCCACCGTAAAGATCCTATAAACACTGTACAGACACCACAGGAATGTGTGTAAGAGGAACCAGTGTGAGGTCCATCTTAATACTAACACACATTAATAGGGTTCCTGCGAAGACCCTGTGCTTCACTCGGTATGGAATTAATCTCTAATAATGAACTCGATCAACTATAAACGTATCCACATTGAGAAGATCTCAGTTTAAAGCTTTCAGTGAGAAGCTCTCTTTGAAAAGATCTCAGTTTGAAGCTTTCAGTGAGAAGGGCTTAGTTTGAAAATCTCTATGAGAAGTCGGTCATTTAAAATACCATAATGAGAAGATCTCAGTGTGAATATCTTTGTGAGAAGATCCCAATGAGAAGGCCTCAGGGAGAAGATCCTATTGAAAAGATCTCAGTAAGAAGATGCAAGTAAGATGTCAGTAATGAGATCCCAGTGAGAAGATCTCCAACTCCCTACACTGTATTTCACTATTATCACTAATCCATACTGCACTCATGTAGGTGTATGTTTTGGACTCAAACCTGAACCTACACTTTATAACGCAGAATAACTGCAGATAAACCCGTCATATGATCTTCATTACCAAACAGAGAAAATTAAATTCGATAAAACTTTGAAACTGCGTTTATTTACCTTCTATGGCGGACCTCAGAAATCTCCTACAGGGCGCCGCCATTTTGTCCGTAACATCCGGGACTTTACACACGCCCACACACTACGTCACAGTTCTGCTTCTTAAATCTGGTATATTTTTTAATGTAAATGCCAGTTTTCGATTAATCAGATATTTAAATAAAATCAAAGAAATAAACTAATAAGCAAGTTTTTAATTATTGCAGCGCGTAAATTCTGTTTGACCGACAGGGTCTATTTCCGGGTTTGTGCAGCTGCATTAGCGCCCTCTAGCGTCAAAACGGAACATTAATAATCCTTTAAGATATTAAAATTATTTTTAATGTTTATCCATGAAGAGAATTAAAAATAATAAAAACGTTTTATGGTCATAAAAATGCTTATTTAAAAAGTTAATTAAAAAGTTGCTCATTGCTCATGCATTTCCATTTTAATTTTAAAATCAGGAAATGTAAAAAAAAAAAAGAAAATCTATATTATACATTTGTTAATTTTTTTATTTCCAATATACACTATGCTATATTCTTAAATTTTTTGTTTATTTTAATAAAGGTCTAAAACCTACCAATAGCCTAAGTTGATATATATATTTTTTTTATTTCTTTATTTTATATATTTCTTTATTTCTTTATTTCTACTTACGAGATGTTCAGCCCTGGATGTTGTTCTGATGCGGTACATTCTTCGTCAGATGACCCAAAGTTTGCAGACACAACATGATAATAAATAATATGGACGGCACAACGTGACCAATTTATAAGAAATATTGCAGAAAATGTTTTACTCTTAACAAAATGAATACAATAAAACTTTTATCCAGATTTTCTGCTACATAATTAAAAAAAGGCAACAAAAACACTACTAACATTTGTTTTTAAAATCAGAAACGTATGTACAAATTTTACACAGAGGATTCTTTTCATACGGCCGTTTCCCTGGAGGCCTCGGCACACGTGATGCTGCACGTCAGAAAAATGTTCTGAACCGTATCCTGATCCTCCTCGTGTGCCCAAGTCCATCATAAGCCCTTTTTTACACGTTTCACACGTTTTAATCCTCCAGCGTGTAGTTAGGATTCACGACGAGCGTGACGTCCTCGTCCTGTGTCTCTGCGCCGGCGTCCACGGAGCCCTTCAGACCCGACTGAGACAACTCGATTAGAATATAGTCCTAAAAAATATCAGAAATACACATTTATTTTTCATCTTTATTTATTATAATACAGTATATATAATTTCCCCAAGCTGCATTTAATTATGCAAATAAGGTTCCATCTAATTGAATATTCATAAATGCCAAAAATTTTCAGATTTATTTTCAAAGCACAAATTGTTTTTAGGGTAATTTATTTTTAAAAATAAACATTATTTACTGTTTTTTTTTTTTACTTTTACAAGGTTTACAAAATAAACTGTTATCAATCACGTGGGTGGAGCCTAAAAGTTGACCTTCACAATTCCTAAGAAGAAAACATTAAAAAATAAAACTGAAAACTTACGCAATGTACGAGTCTGTGGATGACCTTCTCGATCATGGTCTTCTTGTTGATGAGCTCCACCTCTGAGTCTATCTCAGACTCGATCTCCTTTAGGTACCAGTTCACTACAGCGCTCTTTTTCAGGGCTTCTTCTTTCTCATCTACACACACACACACACACACACACACACACACACACACACACACACACACACACACACACAGGATAAGTCAGGACTAAACATTTCAAGTACTTCAAATGTAAGGAAAATACTTATTAACGTTACATCAATCAATATTTTCTGACCAATCAGAATCCAGAGATCTTACCTTCCTCAGCACGACGCAGGTGCAGGACTATGAGGTTGGAGAGACGCTTGTATTCGGAGAAGGACAGACGCAGAGACGGTTTGGCAGCTTGGGTTTCTTTGACGCCGTTGGTGTGCTCGTGGCCGTTAACATGTCCATTCAGGGGACCGTCATCCACGTTTCCATTAGGAACATCATGACCTGGAATACAGAGGGGACAGAGGAATTAGAGACATAACACACTGTTACTCGATTAATCGAGACGGGTACAAGCAGTGGACGTACGCATCACGTTTTGTTTTTTTTCACTTTGTAAATTTTTGGGGTGCCAAAACTAAAATGGCACTCTTTTTATAATTTTATAATTCTTGTGTGATGAACAGGATTCCTTTACCATTCACCCGGTTCTCCTCTTCCTCCTCCATGGCCTCCTCTTCCTCTTGGTCCAGGTTAACGTCAGGTGTCTCCACACGAATAATAGACTTGTTGAGCAGCCTGAAGGCCTCTTTCACGTGTTTGGGTTGCACCTGAACAACGCAGAGAAAGTGTTAGAAGTGCACCACGTGGATGATGATAAAGCCTGGTTTGGGATGTAGCCCTGCCCACCTCGTCGCAGCAGTGCATGCGGGCCATGCCCTCAGACAGGCGGATCATGCTCTCCAGCTGGCGCACGGTGATCCTCCAGGCCGATTTGGTGACGCCTGAGCCGTCCCTCTGTCTCAGGCGTTTGTACTGCTCCACGATGAAATCCTCTGATTCCTTGGAGATCTGATAATACATGTGCGACATGTGCATTTGATTAGATAATTTGCATTTGATGCGACACTATAAAGCCTGGGTTTTGGGGTGTAGGGGTGGGAGATATATCAAAAATACAATTCGTAAATTTGTATGATGTTGCATCTTTGTCTTCTCTTTTAGTGTGTATGAAGCTGAGGAGTTTCACACCTTGGGTTTGAACTGCCGGGCGAACAGCAGGTATCTGCGGATCTCATCCAGAGTGTAAAGGCGGTCGATGGAGTTCTCGATCCTGGAGTGCAGGTCCACTATGCGTCTGGCTATGGCATAATCAGTCACCTGAGGAAATAAATAACAGCATGACAAAGTGTTTTACTCCATTCACTATCACTTATAGTAATGTTAATGGTGACTGACACACACACACACACACACACACACACACACACACACACACACACACACACACCTCGTTACAATCGTCCACCAGGATAAAGAAGAGGTCAAAGCGAGACATGATGGGTGCGGTCAGGTTGATGTTCTGCTTGAGGGATTTAGAGCGGTCGTAACGGCCACTGATGGGGTTTGCTGCAGCCAAGATGGACGTCCGGGCGTTCAAGGTGGCCTACAAGTTAAAATACAATTAAAAAATATATCCTCTCACATGCACACACACACACACACATCTGTAAAAATGAAGGTTCTTTTGAACCAACCGTGCTTAGACCTTTAACCCTTACCTTGACCCCAGCTTTGGTGATGGAGATGGTCTGCTGCTCCATGGCCTCATGGATGGCCACCTGATCTCTCGTCTCCATTTTGTCAAACTCATCAATGCAGCACACACCCTGAGCATTTAAACACACACACATAGCATTAACATCTCACACATGAAAGCAATTGTATAAACTAACAACATAATGAATGTTCTAAAACACAATAATTGCATATTGGACATAAATAAATATTTTATTTATTTATCTGTTATTACTTAAAAAATGATTTTACATTGTCAGCCAGCATCAGAGCTCCAGCCTCGATGACAAACTCGTGCGACTCTTCATCTCGGACCACGGCGGCGGTAAGACCTGCAGCGGTGGACGCTTTCCCGCTGGTGTACACGGCACGAGGGCTGAACTCCTCCACGTGTCTGAGCGGCAGATAAACACGCACTTAAAAGGAGCTCATTACAATAATTATTCGTGATTGATTAAATAAACACAAGCTGACAGTAGCAAACCCTGAATTAATCAGCACTATTAATTACCATATAATTACAAAATTACTACATTAACATCGCATTGTTCATAACGTCATGACGTGTGTTCCTACTTCAGAAACTGGCTCTTGGCTGTGCTGGGATCTCCTACAATGCACACGTTGATGTCCCCTCTCAGAGACGTGCCCTCCATGGTGGTCTTCGGGACACCGCCAAAGAGCATGAGCAGGACGCCGCGCTTCACCTCGTCGTTACCTGTACAAGTAAGTAATTAAAATTGTAATTAAATAATTGCTACAATGTTTATTTTATAAATATTTTTTTATTAATAAATACAATATACAATTTTAAATCATACAGAAATTTCATACAATCAGAGAGTATGGTGTGTGTGTGTGTGTGTGTGTGTGTGTGTGTGTGTGTGTGTGTGTGTGTGTGTGCTCATGTACCATGGATGGTAGGGAACAGGCTGGTGCACAGGTTATGGTACAGGTTCTTGTCCTGGCTCATCTCGAACACTTTGTCCCACTCCTTCACAGACATCTGGTTCTTGATACTCTCAGCTGTTTGTTCTTCATCGCGAATCTCCTTCCCACCAAACTGAACACCAAACACAACTCAGATCAGAGAACCATTACAGGACTGCATGGTGATTGATTGGGGAGGCTGGATCTTACCCTTGGATTGGTCGGTGCCACGTGGGAGGCCAGGAACGCCAGTCTGTATGAGAGCTCTCGGACTCCGAGAGCTTTTAGACCACGCACGCCCTCGTTCTCGTATCCCTGTGAGCTGGCTGTGCGAGAACCGGTCTCTGTTCGCACACCTAAAGCACACAAACACTAACGTAAACACGTGTTACCACATACTTTAAAAACTCTATAGAAGTGTCCAGGTTATTCTTGCCAAAGATCTTCTTCACTAGTTGGAGATTTCTTTATGATGCAGTAAATCCCAGAGCAGTTCAATGGTGACTGCAGTGATCTATCCACAATGGATATCACTCCAGACGACTCTGTAAATAACTCTGCACGGAGGTGAAGTATGGAATGGTAGCAATACTGGTTCAGTATTCCATTCTCCAACCTTCTCAGCTCCAAAATAACTCCAAACCACTAAGCTTCCACTTCCATGTTTGACTGTGTAGTTAAGGCAGACTGTGGTTTCAGACTGTGGGTTCTGCTAACATTTGGACCAGTGTAAAAAGAGCAAAGCTTTCTGAACTTCCAGGCACCATGATTGTCAAGAACCTCTGCTTCATCAGTTTCTGAACCTAAACCTGGTGTACAAAGCAAATTATTATCCAAAAGACAAATGTCAGTACCTGGCGTTGCTAGCTGTGACACATCAGGCACGACGATGAGGCAGCCAATGAAGTCGCACTTATCTCCGGCCTGCGCCGACTCCACGGCTTCAGCTCTCAGGATCACCTCCATGCTCCGTGGGATGGATCCGCGCGGCAGCTCGGCCTGCGTCTCCTGGATGCGCACCTGGTTTCCAAAGCAATATCTCAGCATCTTATACGTGTAATTATCGCAATATGTCATGTATTTATTAGTGTTTAAACAAAGATAAGAGTTTCAGACCTTCTGGAAGTCGATGAACTTGGATTTGTTGGTGTCGAGCAGGAAACGGCGGCGGTTGTTGCACACCGGGTTGCGGCAGATGCTGGGTTGCGTGTACTTAAACTGCTGCTCCACGTCCTTGATGAGACTCTGGCAGTCCAGGCACAGAAAGGTGCCGCTCACCAGCTCGGGGTGAACGGGGTGAGTACGTACCACCTGCCCACTGATGCGCACCAGAGATCCGATGCGCAGCGCGGTCAGCTCGCGGATCCTGAGGAACCACCACAAGGAGAATGAGAGATTATTACTTATCACGATGTACATTTACAACGAGTTCAACTTAATTTTAAAATATCTTCTTACTTGTGTCTGGTAGGCAAATCCTGAATGGCCACGTAGAACTCCTTAGAAACAGGAACGTTCCCATGATCCCGGGCGAAGTTACGCACCGCACGGCACAGGTATGGGTAGATTCTACAACATCGTCAAAAACAGCCCATCAACTATAAAGCGCCTGATTTAACATTAAAAGTGTAAAAAAACTCGGTGTTCATCCGAATACCTGTAAAACTCCTCCTGGATGATGGTTGCCAGTTCTTGGTTGAATCCTTCCAAATCGGTGAAGCTCACCAGGAGAGTGTTGCGTTCCGGACGGATCAGTTCCTCTGCGTCACGCAGATACTTCACCTCGCCATCAGTGTTCTGAAACCTGAAATGTACACATATATGTTTATAAATAAATAATTGAATAATAATAAAGTGAATAACACTCACTGACTGTTTATGAATGATGATTCCTGAGGGGTTTTTTTTTACTAATATAATAATAAAAACAATAAAAGTGATACTGAGGAAAAGCAATAAACTTTTATAAACTTTTAAAATTTTCGCATAAAAAGGATCAATATTTGTTTATATAAATACATTGGGGGGGGGGGGGGGGGTCATGGCCTACATTATGGTTGACCCAAAAATCTTTGGTGTGTATAATCATAAATATAATTAAGATTTAATAACAATAAAACAGAAGCATATAACTTGTCTAAATCACTAAATCAGACTTTTTTAAAAATACATTATATTCAGCATCATTCAGACGCCATTTTTGTGTGAACCTCCAAGTCAAAGAAATAAGCACTTACTCTTCCAAAAACGCCTGGAATAACTTCTGGCACTTCTCCGCCAACTCGTCCTTCACGGTCTGTCCGGCGTTTTCCGCAGCAGGCTCCGCGATGTCCATTGTAACAGAAGAGTTTGTTAATAACGGAGTTATAACCGGATATAAAGGACTTCTGTCTCCTCCGTCCTTCTCCCCTCAGAGCAGATCAGAGAGCCGCACGAGCGAGAAAAGAGAGATTTCGCGCCAAAGCTCGCGACCACGTGGTCGTTTTCGCGCCACCCGTAGCCAATCGGATACTCGCGATTCAACTCTTCTGTCTGTGATTGGATAAGAACGCGTTGTCCCCGCCGCTCGAGCGTTGCCATGCGGATGTGACGTTTTCGCGCCAGGAGTCTCGCGGGGAGAAAAAATGGCTGAACTTCTTTCATGCCTGAAAGCCTCAACATCATCACCACCATTCATTCATTCATTATATTGTAAATGTTATTTTATATTTTTAATCTTGACTATTTCTAATGTCTTTAGGTCTCCTTTGATAATAGTTTACTCAAAGTGTATTTCCATGACACATTGTCATTTACATATGACATAAACGCCTCATTAAATATTCATAAACATTCATAAACACAATTCATATTTGAATTTTTTAAAAGATTATTGGATTGCTTTCAAAAGTCCTAACAGATACACCATATTGCCAAAAGTATTGGGATACCTGACCTTTCCAGCCACAAGTTGCTCTTCTCCAAACTGTTACTACAAAGCTGGTTCACACAAATGTACAAGACGTCTGCATAAAATTTTGCGTTCACTTGAACTAGGAGACCCAAATCTGTTCCGGCATGGCAGTGCACAAAGCAAGCTCAATGAAGATCTGGTGTACATGGTTTGGAGAGCAAGATCTCCTGCTATAAAGCTCTGAGCTCAACCCTACTGAACATCTTTGAGTTGAATGTGAACGCTAACTGCACCCCAGGCCTCCTCAGCTTCTCACCTACACCAGTACCTGACTTTACTAACACCCTTGTGTCTGATGAACACAAATATCCACAATCACACTCTATAATCTAGTGGAACATCTTCCCAGATGAGTGGAAGGAATTATAAGAGCAAATTGGGACTGAATGTGGAATGTGATGCTCAAAAAGCACATACCGTACACGTAAACACGTAAGAAAATCCTGTCATTGTTATTGTTTAGCTGTTTAATATAATATCAGTTTCATATGAAATACTATAAAATGAAATACTATAAATAATATGTTAGATGTGTTTATGACTTTTTATAAGTGCTTGGTTTCTCAAAAGTTCAAACATACATGAGGTCAGAAGATGGCGTTCTATAACATCTTATAACAGATCAAACACAGACTGCGCTTCCTGTTCTTCCTCAGGGGGGCGCCAGTGAGAGGTCGAGGCAGATCAGACAGAAAAACAAAAGCCAGCTGCTCTTATCATTAACCTGGTTAAAAAGTAGAAAATATCAAATTTTCCCAGATTTCCTCAGGTGTCAATTTTCCACTTTGACAAAAACAAGATGTCCACTCTAGTCCCTGGTTTTCCACAAAGACTACCGAGGTCTCAGAGTTTGTTTAAAACACTACTGATTTTCTTCATTTTCGTTTGCCAGAATTTGTAATACATCTAAATGTGTTTATCGAGACAGTAAATGGTTTGACTAAATAATATCACACCAAATTATACACATTATGGCTTTTGGCTGTTGCCTTTATTCAGAATGATTTACATTTGATCTTGTTCATGCAACTGAGCTGCTGTGGGGTTGAGGGCTTTGCTCAGGGCCCAGAAGTTGCAGCTTGGTGTGACTGAGATTTGAACCCATTTCCTTCGGATCCAAAGGCTAATGTTTTAACCAGTAAGCTACCACCTCCTAATTTCAGACGAGTCCTCGCCGATGAGCATAGAGACTATCGCTAACACATCGAAAACACCATTCCAGATAAATGAGTCTCGAAGAGATTGTACATTTAAACTGATTTCCCACTAATAGATATAAATGATTGTAGGTGTACTAGAGAGATCTTCATTCGTTCCTCAGACAGATCTTGAGTACCTGGATTGGAACAAATCAGTGCATTATTTCCAAATCGGGCGAGTCACTGCTGGTTTTGTTGAAGGGACATATTGTTGAGTCTCACCGTTTTTTTGTTTGTTTGTTTGTTTGTTTGTTTGTTTATTTGTTTTTTTATCTGATTTGCTCACTTCGTGTTATCTGTATCAGGTGTCATATCAAAAAAGGTTCATATTCAGGTATGTTGGGCTGTTAAACAGGAGAATGCAGTAGTGACAGGCTTCCTGCTTGTGGTGTTCAGGAAGTTAGTGTACAGTAAAAAACAAGTGCAAGAGCTGTATTTTACTTTCATCTGTAAAGTCAAAACTATGTGTAAAGATAAGCAACATTTATTAAAATGAGAGTGTGTTGGTTGCACAAGGTTACTTATCCAACGTCCATATTATATTTTCACCATACATACGTAACATGGACATGGAGAAATCAACATTTAAATAAAAATGTTTATTCTATTCAAATATAAAATATTATTGATGGACCAAAACATATGGCCTGATTTATAATTACCTAATTTACCTCAACTAAGCAGATAAGGGTTAAAGGTCTTGCCCAAGAGCCCAACACTGGCATTTTGGTGCTGGGATTTAAACCCACAATCGCAAAGTTTCGATTCATTCAATTTGAATTTACTGTTTCTAATCAGAATTAAACCAAAATTAAAACGTTATTTATATTACAGGCAATAGAACCAGCATAGTTACTGCAGGTGTGTTCTGATTGGTCAGAATTCCATCAGAAACAACTCTACACATCTCTAAGTTTCACTAAAAAATAAATCACACACATTTACAATAGCGACTTATAGGTGTGGTTATGTATGGTTATATGTGTGTCAGACTTGACTGTCTGTTGAACATGTGGTTTTTTTTCTTAGCAGTCGACTGGTTTGGGGTTTTATGTGGTTTCCTCAACAGACGAACCAAAGGCACCGGATGGCGCCAATTTTTGAAATCTGAAGTGACAACAGCTTCGTTTTTGTGACAAGGTGGAGTAACATGTTTTGATAACAGTCACTTTTAAAATACAAAGTCAACATAGTTAAAAAATTAAATTATTCCTATTTTTGTTTGGCACGTTCACATATTGTGGTGGAAGAACTTACTTAGAACAAAATTAATTCAATTCAATTCAATTCATTTTTATTTGTATAGCGCTTTTAACAATGAACATTGTCTCAAAGCAGCTTTACACAGATAATGTGGTGATTAAATGTAAATATGTTCTTTATAAGTATTTTTGTCCCTGATGAGCAACTGTGGCAAGGAAAAACTCCCCGAGATGGCATAAGGAAGAAACCTTGAGAGGAACCAGACTCAAGAGGGAACCCATCCTCATCTGGGTTGCACCAAATGTCCATTTGAAGCAGATATACAAAGTTGCGGGGTACAGTGATGACGATCAGAAGCAAACTGCACTCCCGAGTCAGTGCAGCAGACCGCCGACACCAACTACAGTCCAATCCGTCCTCAAAGCACCCGTTCTACTCCGGAATTACATGGAACCACCCAAGGTGTTGATGAGATACTGTCCCAAGCTGCACAGAAGTGTGAAGATCCACGGAGGGTAGAGGGGCAGGAACAGTGGTCACTGGAGCCTCAGGAGCATGTTTAACTCGATCGAGAGAGAGAGAGAGAGAGAGAGAGAGAGAGAGAGAGAGAGAGAGAGAGAGAGAGAGAGGGTGATGGGAAGAGAAGGATATGGATTATTAAGTGTAACTATTGGTGTATGAAAGTTAATGTCACTGTGCAGTTTGGACTCTGGCAAGACTCGCTATGGCAGCATAACTAAAAGGGAGAACCAGAAGGTAACACAGACATGAGGGATCTCTGGGATAAGAGACGACCCACCACACCACCGTCAACAAACCTGAGTGACCGTGTGAATGTGAGGGGACGACAGCATACAAATATACCAGTTCACCAAACACTCTATATCCATGCTCCCTCCAGATCTGAGCCTTTACCTAAGAAAAAAAAATCTACTGATAAAAGGCTTGACTAAATAAATAAGTTTTCAACCTCGACTTGAACACTGAGACCGTGTCTGAGTCCCGAACACTGATTGGAAGGCTGTTCCATAACTGTGGGGCTTTATAAGAGAAAGATCTGCCCCCTGCTGTAGTCTTCATTATTTGAGGAACCAACAGATAGCCAGCACCTTTTGATCTAAGTAGGCGTGGAGGCTCATACTGGTACAGAAGTTCACTCAGATACTGCGGTGCGAGACCGTTAAGTGCTTTATACGTCAGTAGTAGTATTTTATAATCAATGCGAGATTTGATTGGGAGCCAGTGTAGACTGATTAAAACAGGGGTGATGTGGTCGTATTTCCTAGATCTGGTGAGGACCCTTGCTGCTGCATTCTGGACTAACTGAAGCTTATTTATGCACTTACTCGCACACCCAGACAGTAAAGCGTTACAGTAGTCCAATCTAGAAGTAACAAAAGCATGAACTAGTTTTTCTGCATCCTGTAACGACATCATATTTCTAATTTTAGCAATATTTCTTAGGTGAAAGAAGGCGATCCTGGTAATATTATTCACGTGAGACTCAAAGGAAAGACTCGGGTCAATAATCACACCGAGGTCTTTGACAGCCGTACATGCTGAAACAGAAACACCATCCAGAGATGCTACGTAATCAGAAAGTTTGCTTCTAGCTGCATGTGGTCCTAGTAAGAGTACTTCCGTCTTATCTGAGTTGAGCAGAAGAAAGTTATTAAGCATCCACTGTCTAATGTCCTTTACACACTTCTCAACACTGTTTAGCTGATCTCTCTCATCTGGCTTTGCTGAAATATACAGCTGTGTGTCATCAGCATAGCAATGGAAGCGAATCCCATGTTTATGAATGATTTCACCAAGAGGCAGCATATATAAAGAGAAAAGCAGTGGGCCTAAGACAGATCCTTGAGGAACACCAAACTTTACCTCATGTGTGGAGAACTCACCATTTACATCCACAAACTGATAGCGATCAGTCAAATAAGACCTGAGCCAAGAGAGAGCTGTTCCCTTTATTCCTACAATGTTCTCAAGTCTAGCAAGCAGTATAGTGTGATCAATGGTGTCAAAAGCTGTACTAAGGTCGAGCAAAACAAGTAAGGAGACAAAACCCTGATCAGAGGCCAATAACAGGTCATTTACCACCTTAACTAGCGCCGTCTCTGTGCTATGATGAGGCCGAAATCCTGACTGATACACTTCAAAAATATTATTCATAAGTAGGTGTGAGCATAACTGCTGTGCTACAACCTTTTCTAAAATTTTGGATATAAAGGGGAGATTTGATATTGGTCTGTAGTTGGACAACTGACATGGGTCAAGGTCAGGTTTCTTAATAAGGGGGTGGATAACTGCCAGTTTGAAGGATTTAGGTACATAACCAGTGCTAATGGAAGAGTTAATTATTTTTAAAACTGGTTTGATTACCTCTGGAGTTATCTGTTTAAAGAAACTAGTAGGCAATTACTGTGTTAAATTAGCTAGTTATTTATATTTTGTGCATTAGTATGTTAGAATAATTAGCTATTAAAGAATTATAAAAATATAGAACTAAAATGGTGACTTCTGTTTAGCTCATATTTTTTTACTTTTAAATTCTTGATTATGTTTAACTGTATATACTTTTTACTAGTTAGTTACAAAAGAAACACAAGAAACATACAGTTTCTCTGGATAGCTTGGTCCATTGTTTTAATAGTTATTTTATACTTAAAAAAAAATTCTAATCATGTTCTTTTACAGGAATAGGGAAATTAACTGCCTGTATTTTACAAGCTGAAAATATTCATATACAAAAATAATATTCAGGCTCACGCATGCACAGAGTAAGTGAATCACCACACACACACACACACACACACACACACACACACACACACACACACACACACACACACACACACGCCCGGTACAGGTAGCAAGGGTACAGACAGTGGCGTCTAGACATCTGTCTGCACTGGGCGCCTTCAAATCTGTAGTTTCGTAAGTTATGAACTTTGCAAGTCTGATGTAGCAGAGGCGGCTCTATGGAAGCAGGATTCTTTCCTTGCTCAATCAAGCCTGGAGCATGCCAACACCTTAAACTGCCAAAAAGACAGACAGAGAGAGAGAGAGAGAGAGAGAGAGAGAGAGAGAGAGAGAGAGAAAGAGAGAGAGAGAGAGAGAGAGAGAGAGAGAGAGAGAGAGAGAGAGAGAGAGAAAGAGAGAGAGAGATATCATCTGTATAGGTGCAAACTCTTACGTTTGTTATGAGTTTTAACACGTAGTGTACTTCTTGTACTATCTGATACGGTTAAGGCCAGATAAACCTGTAAAGCTCAAAATACCAGAAACTCGCCATTTGCGAGGTCACAAAAGGGATAAAATGATGAATGAAACTTTTCATTAAAAGCAGTCTGATTTGACCCAAAGGTCTATTTAATACCTGATAAATATAAAAAAAAATGTAATTTTACAGGAGGCGATTTGTAAATAAATGAAAGTTTTGAATACTTATTTTTTACTAGATTAAGACCTGCAGTATATTTTTCAATTTATAAAGCCTAAATTCTAAGTTTGTTATTCATCTATAATATAGTAACTGCTATGAAATATTCAATAACTGCAGTGAAAAGAATGGGAAAGGTGTGTCGAAATGAGTAAAAGGAATCTAAGTCCAATATTTCTGTTTGTAAATCACTTCACTTCAAGCTCTTGTAGAAAAACAATCAACTCCAATCAATTTCCTTATAACAGCATGTCCTTAAGAGTTTCACTTCTCTTATACCATTCACTTATATTTTAAAATATGAGACCTTCTGACCAATCAGATTTGAGAATCATCTAATCAGTATGAAATCTAAAATCTAAACCCATAGATGGTTCTCCATGTCTGTGTTCCCAGGAGAATCTAGCTTCTGCTGAAATAATGCACAAACAATCTAACAAAAAACATCACAAACAAAAATCTAACAAACGCATACACACATGCGCGTAGATGATTGGGCTTTTTAGTAGCGTGGACTGAGGGAGTGCAGATGTGATGGGGTCAGAGGTCAGTTCTAGAAGGTCAAAAGCTTCAGTAAGTAAGAGGAGCTTTTCAAAACAAGAAGGATTTCATCTCTTGAGGGCAGAATTTCATTACGAGAGACCAAAAAAAGACACACTTAAGGATTTAATGGTATGTGTTGCAAAAGTGAAAATCCCCCAGCGTAACTTTATGGTAAGGTGTGATAAGAGCAGCTTTCTATAATTATATGGAACGCATTTACCTGTAAGGACCTGCATCTCCTTCGAATATGAGCGCTGCTACAGTATGTGAAGACTCGTATGTGAGCTTCTGTGTGTACGGCAAAAGCTACATAGATAAGATGTTGTTTTATGGTTTAATATCAGTGATGTTTTAACGCCCGTAGTGCTAGCTGTTAAAGCAGTTCAACTCAAAATACCAGAAACTCTTGAACTGTGAGGTCACTGAGGCATTAAACGTGATCGTAATGTTGATTTATACTCGAAAAAAATACAGTACAGATTGTTAACTTTATTTTGATCATG
>JBCEWE010000426.1:162265-164765 GCA_039877035.1 Silurus lanzhouensis
ACGTTTCAAACAAAAACAGTGTCTTAAATACATGTGGTTCTCTTACAGGTTTGTTTTATTACAGAGGATATTATAAGAGAGTATTAATATAAAGTATTATTACATGCTGAGTCACATGTGTGAGTGCAGAACATCTTAAATCTCTCGGACCTGCTGTAATAGATAAAAAAATCCATAACAAGGTTATATGATACCTCAATATGAGGCACATTGTTTTCTCATGTGGGTAACCACTGTCCTAAAACCAGTGTTTAGGTTCACTTATACCATTTTACATGTATAAATGAATGACACATCATGTCCAGGAGGTCTTCCAAACGTGTCGAGCACCTTCTGCGATTCGGTAACACGCGGGAAGAACAGCACCAGTTAGCAGTATTACTCTTAAAACTTTTTGATAGCACCTCATAGATACATTTGCTGTTGAATATCCACAAAGCGCTGAGACTGGAAACTATCCTAAATATAGCTGTGTATAGCTGTGTGTGTGTGTGTGTGTGTGTATGTGTGTGTAAATATATACATGCAGTAGATATTGTAATTCAAGTAGATCAATCAACACACCAAATTCAATAACTGCAGTGAAAAGGAAAACTGCAGACTTGGCAACCATGAAAAAAACAGATAATCACTTTTTGATATGAAGCATGGGCACTAGAACATATCTGATGATGTCCAGAACCAGTCAGATTGATCTGGGATAAAAGAGATTCCTGGGAAAGCCACACACACACACACACACACACACACACACACACACACACACACACACACACACACACACACAATCACAAACACACATACAGAGTCAGCTGCAGGATGTTGTTGGGCTTTTGAGGACATCCTCTACACCGAATGAATAGACGGCTGTTTAAGTGGAAGAAGCGCGGCCTGGTCTGAGCAGACTTAGCCGATGGAAATGACGGACATGACGGAGCTGCTGATTTCCCTCCAAGACGGAAGAAACCGTCTTGGAAGGAAATCATTATATCACAGAAACATTGTGCTATTGTTGTATTTTAGGTGAGTGGAGTACGTGCGTGAGTTAATGTTTGGGTTTGGAACCCTGGCCTAGTTCACATGCACTGATTGAGTGTGTCTACTGTGTGTGTGTGTGTGTGTGTGTGTGTGTGTGTGTGTGTGTGTGTGTGTGTGTGTGTGTGTGTGTACAGTATTAGTAGATGACAGTTAGGCTCTTCAGACTTCCCATAAAACAGATAGGAAGAAGCATTTCCTGTTGTTGTGCATCCAGTGTCGTATTAAATGCTCTATAAATAGCGTGAATCCTGAGATGTACAGTCGAGTTCAAAGGTTCGCACATCTGCAGGTCAAAATAATAACACGTGTGTGTGTGTGTATATATATATATATATATATATATATATATATATATGTATACACAGTGTATATATATATATATATAGCAACAATATGCGTATTTTGTCTGCACAAACAACACATCATCATGACAAATAACAAAAAACTATTTAACTGTGTTAAAAATAATACAGATTATTGTTGGTTTATTTTTTACCTTATTTTAAATCGTAAAGTGTAAAAACAGTTCTTATCTTATGTTCTTATCTTTTATGATTGATAGATACATATTTAAATTTTGGTGTATATATACAGATTTTCATGACAGTTTTAGTTCATCTCCTTGGTGGCATGGATTAGTTTTTATTCACTGATATTTTTTGGGTTGTAGTTTCAGTTATCCAAAGTCGTTTTTAGCCAAAATTAAACAAATCGAATTCTCTTAATCAGAAGGACATCAAGCAAGAAAGTTGTAAGTGTTAAACCTTGTTCGGTAGCTCGGTCTGTTAGCAGATATTAGCTATCTAATGCTAACATTACTGCACATGTGGTCTAAGCTTAAACAAAGACGTTAATGTTCCTGGGAGGAGAACATCTGCTTCGAAGGTCAGCGCTACAAACCATCTCTGAGAATGGACGTCTTTCTAAACAGGTCTGTTGTCCCAGTTTATATATTAACTTTCATCCTAAAACCTCTGTTTAGCTCGGAAAAAAATTGTTTGGTGAAGAAACAAGTATCTGTAGCTGCTATAATATTATTACAACACATCGTGATCGATGTTTTTTTTTTTAAATATCCGCACAACATAGAGTGTGTTATTCCTTTAAACTTCAATTACACAAGTTAAAGCATTAGCCTGTAAACATAATATCCAATCATAAATCAATAAATAATATCTATTTCTGTCTGTATTTCTATCTACACATACACATGACCCGAATATCTTTCTTCATAAACTCTATTTCTTCATATGATATTCCATCAGTCGCATTTTGCGTCTCTTCGCTTCTCGCCTTCTGATCAGTTTTAATGTATTTCCTCAATAACTCAAAGACTACTGCATCTGTGAGAGGGATCAGTGACACAATCAGGCGTTTTCAGGGTTAAATTTACAAACTCTGTGTTACACTGTTGTATCTTGATGTCATTTGTGACAGCAGATGAAAAGGTCTCGTCGAAACT
>JBCEWE010000426.1:169765-177265 GCA_039877035.1 Silurus lanzhouensis
GTTTAGTCAAAGTTGAAGTTAAATTAATTCTGTCTGTTTAAAGTCTGAAGTAATCGTTATTTCTCATCATTACATTATTTCCTAAATTGTCTGATGAGGAGTGATGTGGTTAATAAATGTGGGCAGACATTGTGCCTGTCATCCGAAATATCAGAAAATATTCTGATTATCTGATGTAAAATCGAAGCTACAGATCTTTTGATAATAAGTCAGTCAATATCAAATATTTCATTCAGTGTCATTTCGGAGGCAGCATTATGGCTCTGGCTGACCTGGTTAGCATGATTTTTTAAATAATGTCAACAATGGAGTTTTTGTTTTTGTAGCATGCTAAGCAAACTGGGAAGTATGAGAGTGATTTTGCTAGCTAGCGTGTTTTATTTTGTATACAAATGGGACACAACCTGACTGGAAGATTGATATTTTTCTCCCAAAAGTCTTGTTAAATTTCTTGTAAAAGATGTACAAGTGAATCTACACGTAGCATTGACTACCTAGAGTGGACGCCGCCATTTTGTAAAACATTGACCACACAAGATTCTGATCATATGATTTGTTTTTCTATTGTTAAATTACAACTGAATGAATGGAATTCCACCTTCATAAATTTGGACCACTCTGTACATTAACCTCAGGCTTATATTTGATGATGTGTAGCTTGCGTTGCTAGCTAGATCTTAGCTCGGTTCCACTGAGGTGGTAGTGGTGGTGGTGTTGATGTTGATGTTGATGCTGGTGGTGTTGTGCAGTAAGAGATGGGAAATGCGGTTAAATCAGACCGATAAAGTGTTTTCACAGCTAGAGCTTCTGTCCCAGTGGGCTTTGCAACAGGAAGTGCTCTCCCTTGCAGACACTTCCCCTAAAATAACACATAAAACACACATTAATCGCACAGCAATCCTCCAGGGAAGGGGGATAAAATCCTGTCTTACTGTGGTGTCACTGTAATCTTTTGGGCGAGGCAGAGTGTAAGTTGTGAGTTAATTCTGTAGCCTTTTGGGCCGCTCCGAAATCGATGCTGAATTCGACGTCGTGCCGCCAAACCCACTCGACATTTGTAAATAATCTCAGCTTCACCTCTTCGCCTGCCCTCATTACACTGGATCCTTTTGGGTAAACATGCAGAGGTCCGAAGGATAACCCTGAGGTCATAGTGGGGGTGAGAGGGGTAGTTGGTAAGTTGTAGGGGGGGTAGGGTATGTATGGGTTCTCCGCCTGTCAGGGTCGCAGGAACTGGGACTGGCCACTAATGGCCCCTGACATGGGCTGTTTCCTGCACTGTGGATGTCAATAGCTTTAGCCTCTAACCCTTCCCCTGCTCTTAAGTGGAAAAACACACGCAGACCACACCGCAGCAGCGAGGGCAAATCTTCTGTGTGTGTGTGTTGAACTCTGGAGAGCAAGAAAAACATTATATAGATGGATAGCCCTTTTCATCATCGGCTAAAAAGTCAATATTCTAGAGAAGGAATTGCATTACGTCTCCAGATTCGGTCCATATCACACGTCGAAAATGGGCACAGACGCATCAAAGAGATAAAGTTGAATTTGTTTCACACAGAGATGAGATATGGATAACCTTTAATCTGATCCAGTTGGAAATAATATGGTGTTCTATCAGTGATACCTTCACACTTCATATGATGATGGAGAAATTTACAATGTGAATTTGAAATATGCAAATTTCCTGCAATCACAGTAAATGTTATGAGTGGACTATGGTTCGGTCAACAGATCAGTCACGTTATAGTTTCACACACACACACACACACACACACACACACACACACACACACACACACACACACACACACACACACACACATTTTACACATTTTATAAATAATACCATAAAGAAGCATGGACTAAAATCGTGTCTGTGAGATCAATCCAGGTAGAAGTCCAGCGAACTTTCTCTTCTAGACGAATTCTAGATCAATCTGATCATTTAAAAGAAAATTTTGAAAAAAGAAAACATTTTCAGAAGAGAAAATAATCAACGACGGTGCGTTTTATTCCTCCTGTACTACACCAATTTTAGTTGATTAATGAAAGCTGTTATGCTATGTTATGTTGTTGTTTTTTTTCATGTTTTTCTTGAATAAATATTGGATTCAGAGTTTCGAACCCCCCCCCCCCCGTTTTTGGCTCCGCCTCCCACTGAGCTCCTGAGAGAGTCCGAATCTGACAGGGCACTTAACACTCTCAGACATGCTAATCTTTCACACTCCACGTTACAGACCATTACTGCGGCTCAGTGAGTGGAGCAGGCCAGGTGTCAGCCTCCATTGTGCTCGAGTGTGAGTTTTGTTTCTCAATGGGTCGACTCTCACGCATTTCCCCCTGTGTATGTGTGTGTGTGTGTGTGTGTGTGTGTGTGTGTGTGTGTGTGTGTGTGTGAAACACGACCCTGCCGAGTGACCACTGACATGCAGAGTGTGTTTTAATGCGGCCCAGGACGGCCGTGATGCATTCACTCATTGTGTTTCAAAAGTTCAGGGGTTCATTTGAAACCTGTGTGTGTGTGTGTGTGTGTGTGTGTGTGTGTGTGTGTGTGTGTGTGTGTGTGTGGATCAAGACATTTCAAAACTTTTACTAAACTCTAAAAGCAAGAAACAAACAGAGATGTGGGTCTGTGATCAGACGTGAACTCCCCAAGCACTCCAAGGTGCTTAAATGAACCAGAACAAACACGTGTTGCCACGTGACAATTGAATGAAACATGTGACCAAAAAAAAAAACCCCTACAGCTTAATATGAAAGAAAACAAATGAGAAGTTATCGCGTGTAAAGTTAAACAAATCACTTAAAACAATATTAATGCACATGAACGGAAAAAAACGTATAAATTAATAATAATAATAATAATAATAAAAATTATTTTACTGAATCAGGTTTGGTTGAATCCACATTCATCTCTTGAAAATAAAAAAAGTTAATAATGTGAAATGTAAATACAACAAAATAAATACAATTAATTATGTAAAACATATAATGAAATGTAAAAAACAAACAAACAAACAAACAAACAAAAAAAACATGCATTATATGGCCAAAAGTTGGACACCTGACAATAAGAGACATATTTAGTTCTCCTTTTACTTTTATAATCACCTCCACTCTTCTGGGAAGATGTTCCACTGGATTTTGTGGAGATTCTTTCAGCCACAAGGGTGTTAGTAAAGTCAGGTTGTGATGTAGGTGAGAAAGTGAGGCGTCCTGGAGTGCAGTCAGCATTCACATTCATCCCAATGGTGTTTAATAGGGTTAAAGCTCTATAGCAGGAGATCTTCCACCAAATCCAACCTATGTAAAGCAGATCTTAATGGAGCCGGCTTTGTGCACAGGTGCATTGTCATGCTGGAACAGGGTCCTAAAATTTAAAAGAAAAAGGAAAGATTTCATGCTCTATAAAAAAACCGTCCTGTACGATTGTGTGGCTCGTCAAATCATGTTCAGATGAATCATTTGCAAATGACTCGTTTGAACGTTTCGTAAAACCGTATGAGGAAGGAAAATCAGGTTAAAAAAACAGTTGAGTGAAATTTTTTTTTTAAATGAAGGCAGAAATCTGCTTTACAGAGACCCGGGACTTCACCACGGTTCCTCTTCTGAGTCACAGAAGCATTATCAGATCGTAATTGATTTTTTTTCACGCTGATATGAACTATGACTCGGTGTATGTGTTGTTTGGGCGTTGCTGGAATGGAAAAAAAAAAAAAACACAACGAGACCGATGACTTTGTGTGATGTCAATGTACATTAATTACTCAGAAACATTCCACATCCCAGGTGCATCAACTGAAGCACCAGCTCTTCATTAGAGTGCCATAAAAACAGCGGCCACACCTTCTTTTACAACATGCTTTATTCAGGAAATGAGTTCTCCTCTCTAGTTGGGGATTTCAGGAAGTTCTTAGATAAATAGCTGAATAAATAAGATTGGTATATGCTCCTGTGTGTACATCCCATTCCACATGTAGTCCCTGATAGCTCCTATAATAAACTCCACTCTTCTGGGTCCCAAGTTTTTGTGGAGATGTTTGTAAGATTCATTCAGCCACAAGCGTGATAGTAAAGTCAGGTACTGATGGAGATGAGGTGAAGAAGCCTGGGGTGCAGTCACTGTGAAAAAAAATCATCCCAGTGGTGTTAGAGGTTAGAGCCCTGTAGCTGGAGATCTTCCACCAAATCCAACTCATGAAAAGCATCTCTTTATAGAGCTGGATTGTGCACAGGGGCATTGTGATGCTGAAACAGGTTTGGGTCTCCTAACTCAGGTGAAGGGAACATTTCATTCTACAGCTTCCACAGACGTCTTACACAAGTGTGTAGCTGAGAGGAACTCGTGTGGTTAGATAGTGAGGAACATTCTTTCATATATTCCTTACATTCTCAGTGGAAATTAAGATGATTTAATACCAGAAATTGAGATCATTGAGATTTGGGATTATTGGGGTTTGGGATTATTGGGATTTGAGATTATTGGCGTTTGGGATTATTGGGATTTGAGATTATTAGGGTTTGGGATTATTGGGGATTTGAGATTATTGGGGTTTGGAATTATTGGGATTTGAGATTATTGGGGTTTGGGATTATTGGGGTTTGGGATTATTGGGATTTGGGATTATTAGGATTTGAGATTATTGGGGTTTGGGATTATTGGGATTTGTGTTTGACTTTTTGGTTCATATTTTGCAAAGACATGATGTAAATCTATAGATATTGTATGCTTTGGTGATTTGACTGAAAATGTGAAGATTAAATCTGATTGTAACTCAAATATTCATTCATTGCACTTTTATAAAGTAATTTTTTTTACTAATTCTCAGATTTTAAGAACAATAATGGAACAAAATAAATGAAAGTGTAAACAAAATTATTGAAACAAATGAAACGTGTGTTTTCTCCGTCTTGGTTAATTGATTTTCTGAATAGATCTTGATTTTGCCTGTGTGTGTGTGTGTGTGTTTGTGTGTGTGCGTGTGTGTGTATGTGTGTGTGTGTGTACGTGTGTGTTTCAGGTTTCATTCTCGGTCACTAAGTACAAGATGAATGTGAACTACGTCAGAGGTTGAAAGCAAAAAGCAAAAAGAAACGGTTTCATCATTACTGATTATAGATTATGAATACGATCAAGTTTTATCTTAAGGAGGATGAAGCCTGTATAAAATAATAAAAAACCACAAGGCAGTTTTGGGGAATTACGACTAGACGGGTACTTTTTCGAGGAGCTACACAATCTTGTGTACGCTGTGAAAGTTTGGAGATTTCACAGCCACAAACTGAAAGCACAAAGCAAACACATTTTTCTTTAGAAACAAAAATTACTTTTTATTACAAGGACGTTATAACACAGCTATACACAGCAGCTCCTAATGGAAACGAATATACCATTTTATCATCAGTCCTGGTTTTGTTTACAATAAATAAGAGCCTGGACATATGTACATAAGTGCAGAATTAGAAATACAACAAAAAAGCTCTTCTCCTGGTGTTCACATGCTTCGCTGTCCAAACAGACGAGACGGAAAATTGTGTTATTTTGTTAACACGTCTGTGAAATTGAAATCGTTGTGTGAAAAAACCACAACCAGTGTGTTTGCAATCTTTACAGTCAGGCCAAAAAACCATGAAAAGCAGTCAGAGATATTGATATACACACACAGTAAAAAGATGCATAGATGCATAGCTGGGCTACAAGTTGCACTGATGCTGAACTGCATTGTTTTGCTGTGTACCTGAACTATGCAGTGATAATAAAATTTCTATCTGGATTCTTTCTGCAAATGCATGCAATCATCATAACACACATTCATTATGACACATTTCAAAGTCCATTTAAACCAGTGGGGGGAAGAAGAAAAATAACTGGACAGCATCAAACTAAACATTGCATGATATTTGGATGGATTTTTGGATAGATGGATCCTGATGCAACTCCTGAAGTCTTGCAGTTCATCAAAGCACAAATCGAACAAATGCAATAAAACGTGGTCTGGAGCTCAGGCTCAGCCTGATGATGCTTCAGATCACTTCAGTCCATGTGGATATTCACATCAGTCTTTTTTTTATTAATCTAAAAGAAGTTCACGTGACTTTAACGTTTTCTTGTGGGTTAACTGGATTGGAAGCTGGAGGACTCGGACTCCGTGGACACAGAGGACATGCCTCCTTTCTTCTTGGAGAGGATCTTGAGGCTCGAGCCGCGGCTGGCGGTGAGGGCGCGCCGCGCCGACTTCTTGAACTTGACCCCGAGGAAGGCGTAGAGGATCGGGTTGAGGCAGCAGTGGAAGTACGCGAGCGCCTCGGTGACGTAGATCCAGGTGTCGAGGGCGTGCTCGAGCGCGCATCCGAGGCGCGCGACGCCGAGCTGCACGAGCGTGTCGACGACGATCCCGGCGCAGTAGGGCAGCCAGCAGGCGAAGAAGCACGCGACGAGCGCCACGGTGGTGCGCAGCGCGCGCCGCTTCTGCGCGCCCTTGGAGCCGCGCGAGAGCGTGGCGATGATGATGCAGTAGCACACCAGGATGACGAGGCCGGGCAGCACGAAGCCGACGAGCACGTGTTGCGCGCGGAACGCCGCCATCCACGCGAGCGCCGCCTCGGCCGGGTAGATGCGCTGGCACACGACGCGCGTCACGCCCGCGCCGCCGCCGCCCGCCTCCGCGCTCGCGAACGCCAGGTCAGGCGCGGTGAGGAGAGCCGCGGGGAGCCACGCGCCCACGTACACCACGCGCTCGGCGAGCAGGCGGCGCGTGGCCTGGCTGCTCGTGGCGTGCACCACGGCCAGGTAGCGGTCCAGGCTGATGAAGGCGAGCAGGAGCACGCTGCCGTACAGGTTCACTGTGTACACCATGTGCACGAGCACGCACATGAAGCGGCCGAACACCCAGCCCGCGGACGCGTCCACCGCCCAGAACGGCAGCGAGAGCACGAACAGCAGGTCGGCCACGGACAGGTGCAGCCGGTAGCGGTCGGTCATCGTGCGCGATCTCCTCTGGCAACCCATCACCACCACCACCAGGCCGTTACCCACCAGCCCCAAGGTGAAGATCACGGCGTACAGAGTCGGAAGCAGAATCTTGCGCAGCTCCTGGTTGTCCTCGCGGATGCATGGCGCCTCTAGATCAGCGCCGATGTCTCCAGAGCCCAGCTCGGTCAGGTTGTCCCCGAGAAGGTCGTCCTCAAATATGATGTGCTGCAAAGCAAACATGAGGAATTAGAAGAGCATGAAGAGGAGAATGCGGGGAAGACTGATCCAGATGTGAAACAACTGTCAAATGCAACAAGAATGAAACTTACTTCGTAATAAGACATTTTAGATTAATCCTTTTTTTCCTCCTTTACACACACACACACTCCTGTTGTTTCTTTTTCTCTGTCCTTTACACACACTCCTGGTGTTTCTTCTACACATTCCAGGTCTCTTAACTCTCTCCTTCACACACACTCCATCTCTCCGCTACACACCCTATCCGTTTAAATAGGGTTCAGCCC
>JBCEWE010000426.1:184765-207265 GCA_039877035.1 Silurus lanzhouensis
CGATCGGCCGTCTAAATCGCTGTTGGTGAGTGATAGTGAGAAAGACCTCTCCCTGATTCTGTGAAACACCTCCACATTTCACAGTTGAGTTTTTTCTCAGGGTCATTATCTTTCTCCCCGTGACAGGCCACATTTAACTCTACAGAACGGGTCGTTTCCACCAGACGGTTTTGAGCTTGTGATTGATTTTCTGGGCCTAAATCTGAACGCAAATGTTTCAAATACTGAATGGATCTAAAAAAAATCACAAATCATTTGAATCTTTAATGTGACTCAGAAGAATGAGTCGTCTCAAAGAGTGATTCGTTTATTTTCTACTGAACTCACATGAGCAAAGCGTCGCAAAATCCTCCGCCGATTATATACAGCGAACAGAATCGTTCATCTCACGAGTCTGCTGGTTCGAGTCGTTCGTCCCTTCGTCACATGACTCCCATAGACGCTATGAAGGTGATTAAAGGATTAAAGGAGAGAAATGAACTAAATGACTAATTTTGATGATCGTGATTCAATGAACCAATTCACTAAAATGATCCAATCTTCCCATCATTAATGCCACAGAAGCAAAGAAAACTTATGACATGTCAAGTCAAGTCAAGTCAAGTTTTTTGTATAGCGCTTTTCACAACAGACATTGTCTCAAAGCAGCTTTACACAAATCAACAGTGAAGGTGAATGGTGTGAATTTGTCCCTGATGAGCACCGTGGCGACTGTGGCAAGGAAAAACTCCCTTAGATGTTATGAGGAAGAAACCTTGAGAGGAACCAGACTCAAAAGGGAAACCCATCCTCATTTTGGGTGACATCAAGAGTTTGATCATAAATCTTTCAACAGTACAGAACACTGGAGAGTGAGAACTAACATGAGTACTGGAGTATAAGATTATAAGTGATGTTCTTTCTGCAGTCTTATACAGTCTATATGGTTAGTAGCTCCTAGTTTTATGAGCTCAGCATTTGTGATCACCACAGATCCAGCATCAGCTTCTCCATGCCAGAGCCTTTAACACTCCAGGAGGTCCAATGTCAAACTCCACACATGTAGCGGGATCCAAATGGCACTGGTATGTCTCTAGATGGTTCGGGATGTTTGTGAGTTCGGCATCTACTTCTTCAAAGGTCCGTAATCATCACGAGGTGGGAGGTGACTGGAGCTGGCCAAACCTCAGGGTGTCTCGGGATGGGGAGAGAAAGAGAGGCAGTGAAGAGGAATTAGCGTAGCTGCTGTTCATGATATTAACAGCACAAGTTGATAATGTGATGTGATCAGATGTTCTGGAGCACAAGGTTATGATGTGATGTGTGTTATGTGTAGGCTTTGCTAAAAAGATATGTTTTTAATCTACACTTAAACTGGGAGAGTGTGTCTGAGCCCCGAACACCGTCAGGAAGACTATTCCAGAGTTTAGGAGCTAAATGTGAAAATGATCTCCCACCTTTAGTGGACTTTGCTATTCTAGGAACTACTAGAAGCCCAGAGTTTTGAGATCTCAGGGAGCGTGGCGGATTGTAGCGAGTTAAAAGACTGGATAGATACATGGGAGCCAAACCATTTAGTGCTTTATAAGTGAGTAGTAGTAGTTTGTAGTCTATTCGAAACTTAACAGGAAGCCAATGTAGGGACGATAAGATCGGGGTTATGTGATCATATTTTCTTGACCTTGTAAGAACTCTGGCTGCTGCATTCTGGACTAACTGAAGCTTGTTTATTAATGATGCAGGACATCCACCTAGTAACGCATTACAGTAGTCTATTCTGGAGGTCATGAACGCATGGACGAGCTTCTCTGCATCGGATATGGACAACATATTTCTTAGCTTAGAAATATTTCTAAGGTGAAAGAAGGCTGTTTTAGTAACTTGATTGATATGATTTTTGAAAGACAAGTCGCTGTCTAAAATAACACCCAGGTCTTTTACTGTTGAACTAGTGGTTACAGAGCATCCGTCTAAACGCAGGTTGAGATGCTGGAGCTTCTGTATACTAGTTTTTGGTCCGATGAGCAAAATCTCAGTCTTATCGGAATTTAAAAGTAGAAAGTTATGGGTCATCCAATCTCTTATTTCCTTAACACACTCAGTTATCCGGGTTAATTGAGCTGTATCGCCTGGTTTAGATGAAATATATAGCTGAGTATCATCAGCATAACAATGGAAGCATGCCTTCTAATAATATTTCCTAACGGAAGCATGTATATTGTGAACAGCAGGGGTCCTAGAACTGAACCTTGCGGCACGCCATAATTTACTTGCATTAGCCTGGATAGCTCTCCATTTAAATCTACGAAATGGTAACGATCGGACAGGTAGGATTTAAACCAGCTTAATGCCTGTCCCTGAATGCCGATGTAATTTTGTAATCGATCTAGGAGGAGATCATGGTCTATAGTGTCGAATGCAGCACTAAGATCTAGTAAAACCAACAGCGAAATGAAGCCTTGGTCTGAAGCTAAAAACAGGTCATTAGTTATTTTAACTAGAGCAGTTTCTGTGCTATGATGGGGCCTAAAACCTGACTGAAATTCTTCAAAGATATTGTTCTCTTGCAGGTAGGAACATAACTGGGCAGCGACAATCTTTTCTCATGAAAGAAACCTGACCATAACCATAAAAGGGACAAAAGTATTGGGACACCTGACTTTTCCAGCCAGGTGAGGTTCTTCCCCAAGCAATTTTGGAGGCACACAATTGAACATGACGTATTTGGAGGTGCTCGAATGAAATTTTCCCTTTATGTGAACTAGAAGACCCAAACCTGTTCCAGCATGACAATGCTCCTGTGCACAAAGCAAACTCCATGAAGATCTACTTTACATGAGTTGGATTTGTTGGAAGTTCTCCTGCTATAAAGCTCTAAACCCATACTGAACAACTTTGGGATGATTGTTCACACACCCCAGGCCTCCTCATCTTGACTTTACTCACACCATTGTGGCTGAATGAATCTCACACAAATCTCCACAAATTCCACAAACTTTTAACCTTACTGTGTACTCATATTAGACTCTCAATGAGGGGTTTATTTCAAAAACAGACCTGGGACTTAAATCCCTGCACTTATTTCCACGTGGATGTTTTTGTAAACACACCTGTTCAGGTTAATGATTAGATAATGAACTAAAACAGGTGTGTCAGTAGTAAAAAAAAAAAAAATCACAGAAGACGAGCAATGGCGTGTAACACACACTTTCAGGACCAGCAGACGTGCAGACGCGCAGACAGTGAAATGAAAACACCGCAGACGGGTGTGTATTTTTTCGGGGTGCAGCTGAATCGTGACCCCGCCCACCTCAAACCCACAGTAAAAACCTGACGATAAGAAAACCTCAGCCTGATGTCTGTGAGGTTGTTTGGGTTGTGACTGAACTCACAACATAAACTTTTTATTGATTTATTTTATTTCAATTGTGTGTGTGTGTGTGTGTGTGTGTGTGTGTGTGTGTGTGTGTGTGTGTGTGTGTGTGTGAAGTTACACAAAGAACCAACAGGTTCCCGAATGAGGATTAAACGTTATCTAGAGAACTGGTGTACCAGGACGGTCTTGCGGTTGGCACTCGAGACTTCGACTACAGGGCGTGGGTTTTTTTCTGTGGTTTTGTGTGTTATCGAGCGAATATACGATTTTTTCCATACACTCGCTCGCAGTCTGCCGATTTCCTGCTTTCTAAAGACCTTTTTTTTCTTCTACCAATTGTGTAATACCCTGTTTTTCTCACCTGAGATAACATACTGTAAATAGTGACACATCAACTGAGCAAAAGAATTGTTTTTGCAGGTCTGGAATCGCAGAATCCTTCAGGGTTACTTTTGTTTGTTTGGATATCGATCCTTATATTAGTTACAACGTGTTTTTTTTTTAAATAGATATAGCTAAACACGTGAACACCAGGATGACAGAAAGTCCTGAAGATACGATTTCTTCTGCCGTTCCAATTGTTTTGTTTTTTTGATGTAGGGTGCCAATAATTTTGAATATGGAATGTATCATAGTATAGTGATTTTGATGGAAATATTATCATTTTTGTTCATATTAACAAACCACTGATTAAATCATAAAAGTGCAACAAGGAACTAGAAAGGTCTATTGGAGAACCATTTTTGGTCCCTGCAAGAAGATTTTTTGTAGATGTTTTTGAGGCCCTTTAACACTTGAAAACATTCCGCTACGATTTTCATTCAGCGTATAAGAAATACGTTACGGAAAATGCTAAAAAGATTCCTTTAGGTTGATGCAGATGATCTTGGAGAACCGTTATTATTATCTGAAAGAAGGTTTTTTGGAGTTTTTTTTGCCTTAGAAAAATTTTCATAATCTGCATTGTGAAAATTTTGCTTTCATTTTTTTTTTTTTTATCAACATGTAAAAACAAATCTTATCTAGTAAAATGACTCCCCATAAACATTTTAAAGTCTAGTGGAACATCTTTCCAAAAGAATGGAGGTTTTTATAATATGTATATATAATGTTTATGTGCTGCAACCTAAATACTGTACAATGAACAGTAGATCACAGGGAAACACTGACACCTTGTGGATAGGAGGAGAAATTCATTGCATGCTAACCACAAAATATGCTAACAACCAAAATTAATTGTTTATTTACACATTTTCATGAAGCATAAGCTGGAGAAAAAAACGTCTTCAGCACCTTCTGTTTAAAAATTCTTGTAAAAGTTTGTAGACCACTTGACAGACAAAAACCCTGTCTTTCTAGAAACAAAAAATAGTTCTTCAAGAACCTCTGTATCAGTCTAACAGGAACCTTTATAGCACCTTTGATGTGAGGATTTTTTTGTTATTTTAGGTGGTAAAAGAACATTAAAAGCAAAAGTTGATGTGAAGTTAAACATTTCATACACAGTTTTCCGCTAAGAAGTGGTCTATGGAGGGTTTAGTTGGAGGTGTCTAGCATATGAGGAAAAAATGTTTTTTTTTTTTTTTACTTACTGCATTACCCTACAGGAAACGAAGAACAATGAAAGGTTCTTTTAAAGTCAATTTACTGGCTTTTAGAGGAACCTTTTCAGCACTGCTATTATGTTTAGGTAAAAGGCAAAAATTTGCCAGACCCCTGTGAATGCTTTGTTTGTCGAAGCTGCTTTAAACATCTCCAAACCATCAAATGAATGTTCTTTTAAGAACCAAACATGGCCATGTTGAAGGTCTGTGCGTTAAAGTGAGTATATTACGATACAGTCAACAGAATTATCGGCACTTTACATGTAAAAATACTTTTCCAGATTGGAAAAATGCATATTTTGTTATTCCAGTGTTTTGTTTTATTTCTAAAAATAGTCGTCAATATTCTATATAGATCATAAAATATGGATATTTCATGTACTGCTGTTGTATAGAGACGTATATTGTATGAGTGTATTATATATTTAACAGGAAAAGGATCTATTTCTTATTTCTATGTGCCTTCGTTTATGGTACAAACTATCGAGTGATCAGTCAGTCGCTCGTATCTGGAGATCGTTGCGTCTTCGGAACCATGTGACATTATTTTTTTATTCCTTCTAGAAGAAACAGGCTCACGGACGAAAAAAAAAGTGAAGGAAAAGGAATGTAGTTTGTCTGAATGATACTGTTTTTAATTAAATGATGCAAAGGAGTCCAGTCTATTTATTATAAATAATTATGGCTTTCAAAAATGTATGGGTATTGGCATCGATTATTTGACGCTGGATTTAACAGTACGTACTTGGATCAGATCGGGAAAAAATGATCGTATCGCTGCTTCGGTAATTGCGCTCGAAGGAAAATGGCGCCCCTTGCGCATGCGCAGTCGCCTCCCCCCCTCGTATCCTGCTGGTTGTTAGCCAACGTCAGCGGCGGTGAGGGGAAACGGCACAGGCTGAGCAGGTCGCTCCCAATGGCGCATTTTCCATGAGAAACAGCGTGGGGAAGAGGGGAAATAACACGAGTAAGACATTTCATTAAATTAGACGTTTCGTTTGGTTTCATTTTCGACATTTAAGACGTGCGTTTTGGGGCATGTTGTGGCTTTAAACCGCTCCTTGAAGGATCTTCTCGATTTCCTTTCCCATATTTTACTACCTGAACGATTCATTCTAAAAGAAACAGCGCATTAAATAATCAGACAAAACAAAACGCAACAACGTTCATTTCTCTGACGTGAAACGCAAGAAAACTGTTCAGAGGATATATAGAGATGTGATGATCTGATCGGGTTCAATCCCAAATCGGAGCCGTTTCTCCTTCATAGGCGCGCTATCTAGGGATGGGAATAATGGCGCATGCGCACTATGTAGTGCACTAACCTAGTGAAGTGGAAGCGATTTGGGATACGGTTGTAGTTTGCTACGGTTTCGCGGTGTTTTAGTGCATTTATTTGGAAAAATAAATATGAAATATTACAATTTATACTTCTAGGCGTTTATTTTCAAACCAGAGAAGTGGAAATGCAGAAGAAATGTTTAGTATTTGTCTAATTTCTCTCACAGCCCGAGTGAGACAGGTGTCCTGGTGGTGGAGAGGCCAGGTCTTTATGTGAGGCCTTCTGAGGTAAATATCACACACACACTTAATTTAACTAATTTTAACCTAATTTATTTGTAGTACATTTATTTAATAATTGTTTTTTGTCAGTGTAAATGTAATGTCACATAGAATATGTATGTTCAGGCTCATCCAAGTTAGCAGCTGTTACTGTTTTTTACATTGTCGCCATTTATTACTCAATAATTCTCATTGAAAACTTGTAAAATGTTTAATTTTATAAATATAAGTTGCTATTTAAATGCAGGTAAGTGTAATAATCATTAATCACCTCACAATCCGACAGAATCAGTCATTGAGTAATCACTCATTTGATACAAGGTGGTATCAAAAAGTTTCAAGAATAGTTCTGTAACACGCCAGCAGGTGGCAGCACAAGGCTGCGCACACAGTCACAGGGAGCACCGACCTCCATAAGACAGTGTGATCAAAACAAAACATCTGGAGCTGTGCAACTGGTGCTGTTCTGACCACGTGCGATACCACGTCTGTTATATGCGATACCACACGTGAAATAACACGATCTCACTTCTGCACCAATCGTACTCGCCAGATTTGGCTCCTGCGGATTTCGGCCTCATCCTAAACATGAAGATCCAGCTCAAAGGTCGCCATTTTGACACTGGCGTGGAGATTCAGCACTAATCTTGAAAGGTGCTTTGGAGATGAGTTCTTTTTTGTAAACAGAGCTATTCTCAAAATGTTTTGATGCCACCTTGTATACTACAGCGATAACCTTTTTATTCTGACCAATCAGAAGCAGGATTTCTGCAGCACGTTTTATCAGTGATTTCTTTGCAGGACCGAGCAGCCCATCGGAACACTATGGATGGCTATGGGTAGGTTACGCTTCTCACTTCCCGTTTCCTGCTTCCTTCCTGCTTCCCAGACCGGTTTTTGGATTTGATGACGATTTCTTAAACCGAACAATCTTTCTGAATTTTCAGGTTCTCGAGTCCGATTCTGGGCGAGGATCGGTCCGTCATGGCCCGCATGCAGAAGAAATTCTGGAAGACGAAGCAGGTTCTGATCAAGGCGACCGGGAAGAAGGAGGACGAGCACGTGGTGGCGTCGGACGCCGATCTGGACGCGAAGCTGGAGGTACGTAGTTTTGTTGAAAGACCGTTTGGAAAATATAATTTTTGGAACTAAAGTATTTGTTGAATTAAGACTTCACATCAGTGATATATCAGAAAAACGTATTGTGATTTTTTTTTTTTTTTTTTTTTTTTTTTTAAATGGTTGCCAGGCAACCATAATTTACATCTGTACAGCACACTTTCAGCTCGGGGTGCTAGTTAATGAATTTATCTTATCTGGTGCAACACGACATGGTGTGTGTGTGTGTTCTGGATGTGGGTGTGTGTGTGTGTTTGATAGAGGCGGAGGAGAGACACAGATACAGAGAACGAAGAGAAATAAGGGAAAGAGATGGAGGAGAGTAAACAGTGTTATCTCATACACTCTCTCTCTCTCTCCCCCATCTCTTCTGCTCTATAGGTCAGATTGATTTCCTGTCTCTATAGCATCTGTGACCAGGACAATCAGCGGCCATATTATCTTAATGTCCATGTCGATTCAGATTATACGGCTTCAAAACGTGCTTACATTTTTTAGGCATAAACGTAAGAGCAGATTTTTTTTGTGTGGATATGCTCCCAGTTTGCGATGTCACCTGATCATCACTGATGATGATGATGATGATGATGATTTTAGCCACACCTCCGACAACTTGGCTAACGTTGTTATGGTAACGTTATATTTACACACGTCCTTTCACCATTTTATAAATTATTGGACATCATCTAGACTCAAGGGAATCTACCCAATTTGCATAATCATGCATATTCATATAGTCATGCATTTCTATTGAGGATACAGTCTTCAGCATCAGAACACAAGTTGAAGTGATTTGTTCAGAATGCTGGACTCTGATTGATTAGAAAGAGTTGAGAGTTCAGTCACCGGTCTCGTTTCCATGGAAACATATGGTTATGATTTTGGCTTTTGGAAGGAGTCTCCGGTTTTAGCAGTCGGAAGCAAAGCTGATTGGACACAGTGCATGTGAGCGTCTGTGTTGTGTTTGTGAAAATCCAAAGAGAGAGTTAATGAGTAACATGAAAACCCCGGGCAGTGTTGGTGTGACCTTGTGTGTGTGTGCGCGTGTGCACGTGTGTGTGTGTGTGTCTGTGTGTCTGTGTGCATGTGCATGTGCATGCGTATAGTCCAGGTATTGTAGCTTCACAATTTGTGCTTCCAGGGAACATATTGTCTATTTTTAAGAGCCTCGCCAACCTTCATGACTCATTTATAGCGAGACTCAGGTTTCATCTTGACATGAGGCGAACACACACACGGGCGCGCACACACACACACACACACACACACAGAAAACTCCATTAACGAAGCAGACTCAAAACGACTCGATGCCATGACAACAGGACACGCGCAATCCCAACAGTTTGTGAAATAAGAGATAACAAGGCCGTGTGTGTGTGTGTGTGTGTGTGTGTGGTGTGTGTGTGTGTGTGTGTGTGTGTGTGTGTGTGTGTGTTTTGTATCTGAGAGATCACAACAGATATTAGTAGTAATAAAAATCCCAGACCAGTTCATTCACTTTCTTAGAAGCATCAGGACTTTTTTTTTTTTTTTACTCAGGGTTTGGTAAAAGGTGTGTGTGTGTGTGTGTGTGTGTGTGTGTGTGTGTGTGTGTGTGTGTGTGTGTGTGTGTGTTGTGTACAGCAGCAGTGTGTGAGCACCGCCTCTGTTTTCTGTAATGCTGATTAGAACAACACCCATGAGTGAAGTGTATGTTGTATGTTTTGGACGCATCGAGGACGTGTTCAGCGTTTAACAGCAAATTTATCGTAAAAAAGGCGGAGGCTAACGCACCTGTCGCATAAATACAATTGTGTCATTTTATTTAAATATGTGTTAATAAGGTTTGTGTGTGTGTGTGTGTGAGAGTGTGTGTGTGTGTGTGTGTGTGTGAGAGAGAGTGTGAAACTTAATGTCTGTTTTATGTCATTTCCAGTTTTTTCGTTCGATACAGTCAACCTGTACAGAGCTTTTGAAAGTCATCGAGAAATACCAGCAAAGAATCACACGTGAGTGAAAACTACACACACTCACTCCTCTTTATATTTTACACGTCTTTTGCACAAGAGCACCACACGTTTTATAACCGGGAGACCCCAGACTTCGGCTTCTACTAACTAACATTTTCCTTAGTTATTAATCTGTTCCGATAGTTTTTCCGGCTTCCCGTCCACTGTCATTACAAGAGCGGCCTCTAGAGGCGGATCACGAAAATGCGTCGCTCTGTCACATGGCATTTTTTGGGCACAGACCCCCATTAAAAAAAATTTGGTGGCTTTCACAGAAAGCCACCATATGGTCACGTTTTATAACAGAAGTCATATGTATAAGTATGTGTTATTATGCTGTCACGTGTCTGATCCTTGACGTTTGCAGGCCTGTCCCAGGAGGAGAACGAGCTGGGACTGTTCCTGCGCTTCCAGGCAGAACATGACAAAACTAAAGCAGGAAGCATGATGAATGCCACCAGCAAAGCCCTGTGTACCTCTGCAAAACAGAGGTGTGCGTGCACACACGCACACACTCACAAACACACACACACAGTTTTAAATATGACCATGTGACGTTTGATACCCCGCTCCATCTTCTGGGTGCAGGCTGGCTCTTTGTGCCCCTCTGCAGCGGATGGAACAGGAGATGGAAACGTTTCGGAGGAGGGCCATCGCCGACACGCTGCTGACCATGAGCCGCATGGAGAAATCCAGGACGGAGTACCGCGGCGCTCTGCTATGGATGAAGGACGTCTCCCAGGAGCTGGACCCCGACACCTACAAACAGCTGGAGAAGTTCCGCAAGGTCAGCATTCTTTCAGAGAGATTAAACTATCGGCACCCTTTTGGTGATTCCAATCAGAATACTTTATTGAACCCACACAGGGACATTTCTGAAAGCAATGTCCTCAAAACGGAGAAGATATTTGAGGAAGAAACATTTAGAGACTCAAACTGGAACCTCATCCTCACCTGGGTGGCACCGAATGTCCATTAATCATAGTTTTATCAATTAGCGAGACGTTATAGTAGACTGTTGATATTAATTACAGTCCAAATCCATCCAGAAGTAACAGTGTGTAAATGAGAGGGCGTAAACAGAAGGAGAAAGCCGGGTGGTGTTCGGTGTCTCTGATAGTACAGAAGTCCTGGTGGTTTGAGAGGGACGGCTTTTCCTCGCTTATGGTCTCTGATTTCCTCCTGAGCCAGTCGGTGTACAAAGGACTAAGTAACTGAATCCTGCAGTCACAACACACACACACACACACACACACACACACACACATATTCAGTGGGTCAGACTGAGCTTTGTCTGGGTCGAGAAACGCTGACGCACAAAGTCGTGTCTTTGTTGATGCGGGAATTATTTAAACTCTGATGCTGATTAATAATTACACTTCAGTTGGGTAAACTAAATGCCACTCCCTCTTTTAAAAAAAATGCCTGACCTTGATTTGCATACTGAAATGTGATTGGCTATTATATTTTATGACATAATTACCATAGTCCTGTGTTATATTTTTAGCTGTTTCTTCAACGAGTTATTGTAGTGTAATTGTACTTGGACCTCTTTTAATTGTAATATCCATGAAAGGATTTTGTGCATAAGTAATTGCCCCCTCTTTAGTCCTGTAATGGACCAACTGTCTGTGTGTGTGTGTGTAGGTGCAGGCACAGGTGAGGGGCACAAAGATGCAATTCGATAAGCTGAAAAACGACGTGTGTCAGAAAGTGGACATGCTGGGAGCGAGCCGTTGCAACCTGCTTTCTCATTCCCTCTGCACTTACCAGGTATTTTGCTCATTCGCTGGTTTATTCACCAAATCATACACCGATTAATTTCCTCTTTCTGCCCGCTCTCCATCCATATTTCACACTTTTTCTTTTTCCCGAAACTAATATTTTATTTATAGACCGTTCTCGCAAGCGCGTGGGCGTGACCACCTTTTTTTTCTTTCTCTTTTTCAGACTACACTCCTGCAGTTCTGGGAGAAGACGGCAAACATCATGTCCGGCATCCACGAAGCCTTTCAGGGATACGTGCCGTACAATTTCACCACCCTGAAGGTGTGTCACATGTGAAGCAATGAGAGAAAATGCATTGTGTATCCGTGACGGCGATGAGCATCGTTAATGTGTGTTGCAGGAGTTACGGGATCCGCTGGAACACCTTTTGGACTCCTCATCTCTCGAGGATAAGAAGGACAAGGGAAAACAAACGAATGCAGACAAGTGAGCAAGTACACACATAATATTATTACACAGAACCCCATTTAAACCACGTGTCTCGTTCGCCAGTTGTGTACTCATAACTCAGACGACCGTTTATGTACGTGTTTATTTATTTGAACGTGTTTATTCATAACATAGTCACTTATATGTCTCTCAGTACCAAACCATCTGTTGTTTTTAATAAATTAATTTTTTTTTACAGACTCGTGTCACTGGAGGAGGAGAAAACTGGAACGTCTGCGTTCGAAGCTGCAAGTCTAGACTCGGGTAAGAGTCGTAAGTAAATGTAACTCGCTATTGTATATAAAACGTGTCTGTACTTTACTGAAGTGTTTCCATTTGGGGAATTTCGTACTTTTTACTCAACTAGGTTTTGTGCGATTATAGTTTTTGGCATGTTTCATTTAATGGATCTCACAGTGGGCTGTTTCACCCCCCCCTGATTTGCACCACAGCTTTATTTGAGCTCTCAGGCCCCATCAGCACAATCAGCATGGACGATGACCTCCTACTCATGACCCCTGACCCCTCCCCGATGCATGCCATGATCCCAACTCTACCTACACCACAGCCTCAGAGCCACCCGGAGGCCGCGCTGCCCCCTGATCCCCAGCGAGATGAGTCTCAGAGGCAAAACACAGAGTCCTTTGTCACTATACCGCTGCATGAGAAGGGTATAAACTCACAGCCAGCTTCTTCCTTTTTTCCCCCTCAGACACGTCTTATACCTTTTTAATCCCTCTCCACCTTCAAAACCTGTCTTTCTGCACGGAATAGTATGTGGGTATACAGTACATTTTATTTAAATTCTACTCTGTATTTCATTGCTTTCTTCTTCAGAGCTCAACCGGAGATTTTCTCACGCTGACTCTTTTTCCTCGTGTCCAAACTTTAAAAACTTCCAGACGATGGATTTCCTGATTTAGATCGTTTTCCATGTTCTTGATCCACTTCTTATTTTTTCTTCGCTTCATGCCTGCTTTTTTTTTTTTAAAACCTTGTTTCCAGGTATACAGTCTCTTAAACAGCTCTGTGTTTCTCTCGCTCCAGTCACCAGTGATTTGCTCTCGGGTCTCGTGCCGTACTCTGGCCTCGAGGAGGAAGAGGGAGAACGAAGCGATCTGTCTTTCCTGCAGGATCTGCTGAGCCCCGGAGCCTCCAGCGGAACAGATGATTTCAGTAAAGCGTGGCAGGACGCTTTCGGCTGCTTCGAGGCCCCCGTGAGTGTTCCCTGTTCCACAGACGGTGCTGCTGCTCCTGCAAGTAACACGGTGACTCGCTCTCCATCACAGCCTCCGAGTCCCACCGGCTTCCTGCCATCACAGCTCCTCGACCACGGGATTAGCACTACCGGTTAGACTTCTAACACATAAGCGTGTGTGCACACACTGCCATCTAGTGGTGGCACAAATATATACCGGTGCGATTACCACTATTACGATGCAGTGGAAAGAATATGATGCTCTGCATTTCTGTATGATGCAGATATTTTTATTTCTTTGGTTCACACAGACAGCAAATCAGTTTACTCAAGCGCCTGCTGACTTATTATATTATGATATTTTTTTATTTCTCACATTTTTTAATTAACCCTGCTGTTGTTGACTCACGTGTTTGTTTGTTTTTTCAGGTTGGATGACTCCTCCCATGTTTCAAACCCCTCCCCTTCAAGCCACGCCCACTGCTGGTCAGGTCCCGGCTGCACAGAACAACCCCAGGATGTCGGATAAAGGTACGAACGCTTCTGGGTAGAAATATATTTTTTTTTTAATGTAATTTGTAATAAATGTATTAATATTATGGTCTGTAGCACCTCAAGGTGGTGGAGCTCGGGACATGTCGGCCTGGTTCAACCTTTTCGCCGACCTGGACCCGCTTTCCAACCCTGACGCTATCGGACGAAGTGACGAAGATCTGCTTAATGCCTGAGGTGTGTGTGTGTGTGTGTGTGTGTGTGTGTGTGGATGGTCTTTCTATGGAAACAGAAGCTAATTTGTTTTTATTGTAAATGTAACTACAAATGGATAAAAACTTAAATGGATTTTTCTGATTTTTCATTTTCATAATTATTCAGTGTGTGTATTTAATTATGATTGGTTTCCATGGTTACTGTTAAGAAGAAAATCAAACCCAGAGCTGGAGATTCTTTGTGCTTGAGACCCACTGAGCCAAGGAAGCATCTGGAACGTGTGTGTGTGTGTGTGTGTGTGTGTGTGTGTGTGTGTGTGTGTGTGTGTGTCTCTTCTTTTTTTTTTATATATATATATATATATATATATAAGTGAAGGCTGCACTCTGTTGTATTTAAATCTTGAAGGTTGAAGATGAAGAACCATTGAGGAAGATGAAGGTTGATGGAGACTGCGTTCTACACTGGAAAGTTTCACCTGTTTGTAAATAATCACACGTCGGAACGTGCACCAGAAACGTTTACCGGATCCGAAACGTGTACTTTAAATCAGCTGTAGATTATTTTACAGACGTTTCTGTCGTGTCCATCTGTCTGTCTGAACGCTTCACAATTACAGAAGTGAGAAACGACTCAAAATGTTCATTAAAGCTACAATCTGGGATTTTTGATTAATAAAGTAAACCTTAGCATTGGTAAAAAAAGAAAGAAGAAAGAAAGAAAGAAATATATTAAAGTATGTGTATTTTATAATTTTACTTTGCCCAGAAAATCCTTGGTTATGGCTTTAACTATATAAAAGTATAATTACATGTTTGTTTGTTTGCACATTTATCTGCTTTGGAAATTAGATTTTTTTTTCTATTTATGAACTCTTTATATTCCAATAACCTTCTGTAAGGGGTTTAAGCGGTTACCTGCTGTATAAAGCGTGTGTGTGTTGAATTTTGTGTAATTATCCAAATTGAGTATTTTACCACCACCACTAGCGTGGATTGCAAAAATGTGTGTCTCCTGATCACACCATCATTATTGCTTTATGACCAAAAACAATTTTTTTCCTCCATTAAGTTTCCATCTGCCCTTTAAAAGTCGATGCATTTTATCACTAATGACTTTATATCCTCTCCTTATTCCTGGAAAATATTCCTAAAACACTAATCTAACATCTTTTGAAGTGCGAGAGACGTTCTCACGTCTGCACAGGATGGAACGCGTGTTCGGCAGAAAAGTGTTTGATTACCCGTCAGGAGTTATGAGTGATGTCTGGACAGGTGCTACTCGTCCACCCGTCAGTCCATATCGACCAATCGGATGTCTCCGTGGGCTCGTGTATGCGGAAGAGGGCAGATAGCAACTTTCTATGTGCAGAATGTAGATTGTGTGATGGGGGCACAAACTTTTGCACTATTCTTTCAGATGTTGCCCACAGCTAATTAAGCTCTTAGCTCCACCCCATCGTGAGTGATTGATATAAATCCTTCATTTCTGCATTTCAAGTTCAGCGGTTAACATTTGCAAAAGTATTGGCACCCGTAATCGGCCCCTATAGGTGGAAGTTCTCCGCCATTGTTTCATGAACGTATGCAAAACCAGTAAACCGATTTACATTCCACGCGTCTTTCTGATATTTAAGAATATATATTTGTACATCGCCTACAATTCGTCGTGTTTAAAAACTTCGTGAATGAAGAATGTAGGCTGCACCAATCACGCCAGGGTTTGACTCCGTTTATTTTATGCAATCAACATAATCATGTAACGATTTACAATGTGATGATGGACAGATGAGATCTTTACAGTGACTGTACTCGTCATGTGACGACCGACCAGACGATATAATTAAATAAAATTATTGTATTTAACCGGATTGTTCCAGATGTTTTTTTTTTTTTTTTTTTTTTTTTTTTTTTTTATAATCATTTTTTTGTTACAAATTTTCAGGAAGTAATTTTCCTGATGGGAAGGCGTTTTACGACGTACCTTAAAATCCCCAGAACGATTCTCTCTCTCTCTTACACATACACACACACACACACACACACACACACCATTTGGTTGGTTTGAGTGTTAAAAACAGCCACTTCGAAATCGATTCTTTGAAATATTTCGTTGTTGTTTTTTTAAGGCATTACACATTTTTTTTTATTCGTCTCTAACTAAAGTAAGAAAGGAAGAAAGATGAGCTTCACAGTATATGATGCATGAATTCATTTACAGTATAAAGATGCTACGGTTCCTCTGAGGAAGCCTCCAGAGATGGTTCTTCGCATAAAGTCTCTCGGTAAGAACTCACTTTATTCCCGTTGTATTCGGGTTGCGCCAGTGCAGTTTCCATCCAACATGTTCATCTCAGACAAATCTTACATACACTATACAGGCAAAAGTATTGGGACGCATCAGCCGTACCTGGTTCTTCCATTGTGTAGGACGTCTTTGGATGCATTTGGTAGCGTGAAATTTTCACTTCATTTAGGAGACCCACACCTGTTCCTGCATGACAGGGTCCTTGTGCACAAAGCCAGCTCCATGAAGCTTTACATGGGTTGGATTTAGTGGTCTTGATTGGCCTGCTATGGAGCTCTGAAGATCTTCAGGATGAACATTTCATGCTGTCTTCACCCCAGGCCTCCTCACCTCACCTGAGACCTCACCTGACTAACACCCTTTTGGAAGAATGAATCTCCACAAAATCTAGTGGAACATCTCCCAAGAAAGGTGAAGCATATAACAGCAATAAGATGATCAAAAAGAAGCACATATTGTACTCAGATGTCCACAAACTTTTGTCCATATAGTGCATCTTCTGGGTTGAAAGCATTCTTCTATCCGTCAGGAAATTTCTGAGACTTTTTACTATTTACATCTTAAAGAAAAAAGGAAATCCTGTTTGTGTTTTTATAATGCGTGCTCTGTCGCTGTATATATCTATAATCGTTGTATGTTGTTTATGACGTACTAAATTTCTACAGGTTTTTATCTCTAATTGAAGACAAGAATGAGTGAAGTAAACGCAGTAACTCCTCCAGGTCATCTTCCACACATTGCTTATTATTAATAGGAGGTTTGAGCCAAACATTTGTATGGAAATGTTTTTTTTTTTTTTCTCCTCTACTGAATTTCTAGAATTGTATCCAATCAATTTCTCTCTCTCTTTCTCTCGTCACGCCCCAAAAATATATAACAGTATAATAAACATAGCACCAGAACCTCCTGTTTCACCCGCACTTCGTATATAAAGCACACGGTTCTGTGTTTATATGGTGGAGTAAATCATAAACCAGGGGTCTCATTTATCATTTTTATGTCTTTATTTCACAGCAGGTCACCGCGGTTACTGTTCCTAATCGTTTCATAATCAGTTTTAGTGTCAAAAAGAAGCTGCTTCCGGTTATCACTTACACTATAGCAGCTGTAAACTTGTAAAATCTTGACTCCTTTTTCTCTCAGAGATAAAACAGGAGGGAAACGGAGCTCGTCACATTGCTGAGAATTTGCCATGTTTAGCTGTGAATGTTATGCACTTAGTTTTTTAGCACCGTGGGTATTTTTGAATACATTTGTATATATAGAATATTAAATAAATTATTAAATTTTTTTATATAAATTTTTTTCTTGCACTCTGAAGCAGAAATTCCTTCAGCATTAATACAGATCTTATCTTCTCTTGAAATCTTGAACAAACCTCTGCTGCAACATCACCTGATGGAATGTGGAGATTGTGTGCTTCAGAATTTCCTCCGAATGTATCTTGGTTTGGTCGGCGTAAGAGATAAAAAATAAGTCCGAATAGGTTTTATTTGAATTTTATTTTCATGTCATCTGCAGTCTGCTTGATAAAGGCGTTGGACTTCAGAATGATGCATCAGAAGGGCATGAGTTTAAATCCCAGCCCCACTAAGCTGCCTGGGCCCCTGAGCAAGGCCCTTAGCTGTTTAGCTTTATACAATTGTAAGTCGCTCTCCGGAAAAGGGACGTTGGCCAAATGCTGTAAATGTAAAGTAAATAAAGGAAGTTGTTTATTATATATGGTAAATTAGGGGCGGGGCATGTTTCCTCGAGTCGATGCGACAATTTTTTAAACGCTAGGGTTTTTTTGTTTACAAATTAAAAAATTCGTAAATGAATAAATGAGACCCCTGGAGAGGTTCGGTCAGAGCTGGGTTTCAGATCACGCTGCTACAGATCACGGTGAGTATCAGGCACGGGATTGTTTTTTTGTTTTTTTCGTCCGTCCCTGCTATTAGCTACATTTTTTCTTTTTGCATGGTAACTACTTATAACACACACACACACACACACACACACACACACACACACACAATTTTAGTCCCATGTTCTTCCAAAAAAAAGTTCAAATAGTGATGCGGTATGTAGACGGAAACGTGGCTTTCGAAAGGCTTTGATGGTCAACTGCGAAGAAAAACCAGAAAAAAATAACAACAAAAATAAAAACAAACACACACACACACACTACTTTACAGATGTACACGTCAAAGACTTCACAGCCTCGTCCGAATCCCTGGCTGACGGTACAGGAAGGACACAGTAGCATCACCTCGACGATCTTCGACGACATTCAAGTTTCAGCGAGTGATTTGGATCGTTTGGATCAGAAGTGGAGCCCTGATGCGGTTACAGCTTTGAGATTTTTGAGCAAAACGAGTCTGTTTTTCGAAACGATGTGTGGAGACGGATGGAGATCTACGCTTTTAACCCTCAGGTTCTTCCAGATGGCGTGGGAGACAGGGGGACTGGCGTCCTCGTGTGAGGACGGGGCCGAGGGACGGAGACAGGCTGCGGACACCGACCCCGCTGAGAGGGACGAGGGAGGGAGACAGGCTGCAGTAGCTCACGCCGCCGCGGAAACTCAGCTCCTGTGTGGGCAGCAGCGGCTTCAGGATGCTGACGAGGCAAAAGGCCGAGCCGCTCTTGGGAATGAAGTTCACCTTGTTCCTGTCTGGGCACAGGTATGGAGGAATCTCCTGCAGAGGCCTGGGCCTCGACAAACACACAGAACTCTTTAACTTCTACAGCAAATGATTGTGAAGTCATATAAAACAAAGCTCTTTGAAATGACATCAGCTGCTCTAAGAAGAACAACAGCGTATCATCTGATCTGGATTCTTCTACTGCTGGTAAAACGCCTATTACAGTAAATACTATTATTATTATTAATTCTACCATATTTACTACATTTGCTGATCTTACTCCTATTTCTACATGTAGCATTATAACAACAACTACTACTACAATAAAAACTTTTTTCCGGACTATAAGCCGCTACTTTTTCCCCACGCTTCGAACCCCGCGGCCTAAACAACGAAGCTTCTAATTTATGGATTTTTCCTGGGTTTTTCCCGGTTTCACAAACTTCAAGCCAAAAAAACTGAACCCCATAACATTAGACCAATGAAATTGCCGAACGGGTTCAGGTGAACCAATGAAACTCTTTATATTAAATCAGATGCGCTCCCACAGAATCGGGCCGCACCACGTCATAAATATGGATGATGTTCCTCTGACGTTTGACCTGCCGCTCACTCGGACTGTCTACAGGAAATGTGATTCATTCGTCACGCTGAAAACAACCGGGCATGAAAACACACTTCACCTGTGTTCTGAGCTGCACGGCATCGGGAGAAAAGATTCACCGATGGTGATTTTTAAACGCACGACGATGACAAAAGAAAAACTCTCGAGAGAAATAGTTGTGAAAGGAAGGAGGAAGACAGTGAACAATGACTTTCTTGGTAGGCTACTGTTTAGATACAAGCCGTGTAACAGACACTGTCTTTCGTTAAAGCCTGTGTAAAGTTCATTAGTTTCAGCGAAGACCTGCGGCTTATAGACAGGTGCGGCTTATTTATGTTCAAAATAAACATCTTTGTACAATTCAGTGGGTGCGGCTTATATTTGGGTGCGTTTAATAGTCCGGAAATTACGGTAGTACTAACCACTGCTCTTATTACTTCTACTACTGACACTGCTGCGAGTCGTATTACTATGAATATTTTTGCTATTATTACTACAAATGTAACTGTTACACTGCTGCTATTAAAATAGCTAATATATTTATATCTACAGCACCAGCGGTATAATTATTACTAGTGATATTACGCATTATTACTACCAACTTCTTCTGTTTTAAATACTTGAACTGCTCAAACTATTACTCCTTTTACTTAAAAAAAAAATACACAGGGAGGTGGTAGCTCAGTGGTTAAGGCATTGGGCTTTGGATCAGAAGATCACAGGTTCAAATCCCACCACCACCAAGCTGCCACTGCTGGGCCCTTGAGCAAAGCCCTAAAACCCTCCCCTGCTCAGTTGTAAGTCGCTCTGGATAAGGGCGTCTGCCAAATGCCGCAAATGTAAATGTACTTCATACTACTGATATTATTATGGCTACTTTTACTACATCTAATATTAGGAACACTACAGTGCTTTTGTTATTCACAGTATATTAATGTTATTAATGTGCATTATAGTAAAACGTGCCTTCTACATTCAACAAGTCTGGAATTATTACTCACTGGTTCTCCTCGAAGACCTTGACCTTCTCGCAGCCCTCAGGAGGCTCCCGCTTGAACATGTAGCTGTTGTTAGGTTTGGGAGAGGACGCGTATTTGGGCAGGGGTGAGTACAGTCCCAGGTCTACAGATACACAGGGACAGGGGGACAACATGAGAAGAAGTCTTCTGTCTTGAAAGAGAATGAGAGGTGTTCACGTCATCGATTGTGTGTGTGTGTGTGTGTGTGTGTGGTGTGTGTGTGTGTGTGTGTGTGTGTGTGAAACCTCGTTCTCTGCTCTCGTTGAGTGTGTCGTCGTTGTTAAGGGGACTGTTTCCTATTGCGTCGTTCAGGATGCTGAGGTACGACGGGGACACCGAGTCCGCCCGGCTGCTGCTGTTGCTACGGTTGCCACCGAGGCTTCTACCCGAGGGTGTCTGGGTGTCGATGCTGCGTGTACTGCTGCTGCGTCGGGGGAGGGGCGGTGGTGCACGGTGTCCATCGGGAACGTCCTGTGGCTAGAACACACACACACACACACACACACACACACACACACACACACACACACACACACCTCTATTGCTTTTGTTTATTTACATTACAATAACCAAAGCGTCCTCATAACATAAGGCATCACTGTCTGTTACTATCCGTGACTCACAATGATGACCTCATCACGTTCCGGCGTGTCTCGTATGATGATGCGTTCGATCTCCTGGTTGAGGCCCTCGATGCTGTTGCGGAAGCGAGGAGGAGTAGACTTGGAGATGGGGATGGGGATCAGGATGGTTTTGGGCATCTGAGACTGTGTGGGCCGAGAAAGTAATGATTCATTTGATTCATTTGATTCATTTCCAACGACTCGCTCTCGGTCGCTCCTCGGCGCTAACGACTTCGGACGTGATGACACATTTTAATCCTCGCATCCTGTGAGAGACGTCTCTCCAAAGTGTCCACAGGAGACGTGAAACTAGGACGAGTCCTCATGAAAGTGGGTCATCAGAATACTAGAAAGATGTTTCACCTACTTCAGCCATGAAACGACTGGTATTCGCCCTCACGTCTTATTTAATGCAGCTTTTTGTGTCTTTCTAGATACATTTTGCACATTAATAACTGCTATTATACTGAAAGTAATAATTGTATAAACACAGTAGTATTACAAATATTGTTTACAGTAACAGTATTAAAAAGCAGTAAGGGGAATAATAATAGTAATAACAGGATATTGTAGTAGTCAGTCAGAATAATATCAGTAACAGTAATATTATAAATACTTGTGCGAGACAGTATTGAATAAACCCTGTAGTAATAATAACAATGCTAAGAATATTCATAGTAAGAATAAGAGCAATGAATGACGGCGAAACCACTGTATATGTGGGCGGAGTTAACTTCCATTCTAACATACGCACACACACACACACGGACCTGTGATTGGATAATTGCATGGTTGCCGTTGAAGGGCGATTTGCGCTCCTTATCGCGTCGATGGCGACTGCTGCGTTTGCTGCGCTGCAGCTGCTGCCGCAGTTTCGCAATCTGGGGAAGGGTGACATGCGTAAAATCAATTTATAACTTTTACAGCTTTACAATAATATTTACTCCTTAATATACAGGAAATAGTGGGAGTGGGACTACATGTTCATGTTGCATTGCATTTTTTCATTTTTCTACACAGTTATATCTTTTTTATTGAGATATATATATATATATATATATATATTGAAATGGCATTAACATTTAGATGGAAGGCCTGAGACACTCTGTGGAATGTCATTTCCATTCATTGTGTAATTTATTCTTAGTACATTATATATAATTTCCGTTCGTTTCTATGAAAATACAGTATTTCAATATTAAATATTTAGTTCAGACATGCATATATATGATTATATATTAAAGTCTGACTGCAGTGATTAATGCAGAATCACAAAGCCTGGAAGAATCGTTTATTGCTTTACCTCCTTCAGCTGGTCGGTGCTGCCGCAGGACGCAGAGCGCTTGTGGGAGCCCCTCCTGCGCTCATCTACCCAGGCCCTGGGGGTCTGCAGAGAGAAGAAAGAGGTGGAGAAGAATATGTAGGAATTAAGAATGCAGAGTTAACATGAGAGAGAGAGAGAATACATTACAGCCTACCTGGGTGGCTTTGTCCCTCATCGAGAGGGCAGGGTGGGCGTCGCTGCCAGTTCCCTGATCAGCCAGGTCAGTCCAGACGAGGGAGGCGTGGCC
>JBCEWE010000426.1:212265-214765 GCA_039877035.1 Silurus lanzhouensis
CTCAAGTTCCCTCAAATAGATTTCACTGTTTCCAGCCACAGCATGTGAGATAAGTGGTATAGAAAATGGATGGATGGATGGATGGATATTGAGTGTGTACAGCTGCATCTTTTCAACCTTCATATGTTCTCCCACACCACTTCATCGTGACACTCTCACCTTCAGCTTTCTGTAACTGCTGCATTAGAAGGTCACCTAGAAATTCAAATACCAATGACCAAAGCTGATTGAAATAAAAACGCACCAAAGTCCAGCAGCTTTTTTCATTGTTAAAACAGGAGTCTTCACTCCTACTTCATTCCACCTGTTTAACATTAGTGCAAAGTATTCGAGTAAATGTGCTTCATTTCTGGTTTTACTGAGTATCAGAGATATAAGCAGCTTTTACTCTCTTCTCAACTACATTCATGATTCAGTAGATGTACTTTTTACTCCACTATACTTCAACTGACAAATTATTTTTTACTAATTAAATTTTTTCAACCAGCTTTTTGTTGAAGTTGAGAAAAAAAACCTCAATAATAAATAATAAAATACTCATGTACTGTTCAAATCAGACACTCGATCAGATACTCAAGTCCTCTCAAAATTGGTGAGTTTTGCAGTAAGGTTTAAATACTTTTACTCAAGAATGATTTGTAGGTTTTCTTTACACCTCTGCTGTTTGATCAGTTCATCCTGGTCTCTATTCATTTATCAAGTGTATTTCCTGTTTGGGAAAGCCTACAGTCACACCAGGTCCATTATCTTTAAACAACAACAACAACAACAACAACACAAACAACAACAGCAACAACAAAAACCCATTGAGAACATCCTCTGAGTGTAATAAAGATATCAGACAGAACCAAACAGGCGTTTGATGCCGTAGATGAAACCGCTTTTGGTTTACCAAAGAACCTTTCAGTAAGTTATTAAAACCAGTGCATAGGTGTTTTGACGATCAGTGGTGTTCCAAAGCATTCAGTCAATACAACTTTCACTGAACTGATTTATATGAAATTATTATTGCGAGATTATTGAATTTGTAGAAACTTTTTTCAGTAGAACATTAACGTTTATTAGAAACATCGTGTGGATGTTAAATGTTCTTCATAGAACCTCAACAAAGAAGCATTTAAGATTGTAGGAGTGAAGTAGTGTCAGAAATTGGCCAGTAGAGGGCGCCACTGCGGGGCTGTCAGTCCGCCCTGCTGTAATATGCACTGCGTGAACAATCGGCTCTCTGGAGACTCTCCGGGATGATCGAGGCGTTTCCAGCCGCCGTCTGGACTCCGGATCAGCCGACAGCGCCCAGGCTCGTTCCTCCGCTCCGCAGCTCCAGGCGTTCCGAGGACATGGAGTGCGAGTGCGACGCAAACATGTAGCGCTTTACCGCCTTCAATCTCCAACTAAACAACCAGGATGAAGCAGGCGGCCAGGATGAAGATCAGCCCCGTGTCTGCAAAGGAACCTCGCTCTGGTTTTTAATCAATCCGTTTACAATCCTTTACAAGCGGAGACGTTTTCTTTTTTTTCTTTCTTAAAAAAGAAGTGGGGATGAAGAAGGTGGATCCTGGATTGTGGAAATCCTTTCCGGATACTCGGATCTCTTTCACTTTATATCCAAATCAATTGTCGGGAACAAAAGCTAAGGACAAAGTTGTTTTTTTGCATCGTTTTTCTTGAAAGAATTACACCTCCATGTGATTTTCTGGATTTTTTTTCTGGATTCATAAAAAACCTGCCATATTTGCTGTCATTTTTTGTGGCCCGTTATTTAAACTTGGGCTTCACTTCATATGATCCCTTTTAATTAATACATAACAGCTCACAATTAACAGACTTTTTTATTATTCTTTTTAATACGGATTTATTACATTCTGCCTTTCCGACATTTTATTCTTTACAGTGAAAAGAATTATACATCCTGAACTTTTCTTTTAAAAAAAAGTATTATATGAAGATGGATAAAAAACAGTCAGGAGAGATGACAGTCCTCCATGTGGGCCTTTTTGCTTTGGTTCTGCTCAGTCCTGTTACTGGTAAGTTCTCTTTCTTGTGTAGTTCCTCTATAATAATAATAATAATAATAATAATAATAATAATAATAATAATAATAGAAATAAGAATGTTTACAACTACAAATTTTAAATTATATGTAAACATATAATATTTGATAGATACCTCAGATTTATAAAAAAAAAGCAGTATCTAAAAAAAAAAAAAGAAAAAAAAATATTATTTTATTGTAATGATTTAAAAGGTGGAAAAAAAATCAAACAGGAAGCAGTGGAAACTACTACCAAAAAGGGATTTCTGCTTCTCATATGGTATAACAATGTCAAAAAACTTGTTCAGAGGTGAATAAAAGTGTGTTAAAATACATCTCAGAAAAGCATTTCATGATGTCATTTCTCCTAATGTCCATATTATGACATCACATGATCGTATCGCTTTGCTCTCTGTCTCCGCATTGTTCCAGTTTTAATGTATAAACTGGGCGTTTGTGGTTTCTGAC
>JBCEWE010000426.1:217265-219765 GCA_039877035.1 Silurus lanzhouensis
AATAAAAGGATGTGTAAGGATTGCATTTGGATGTTTTGATTTTGCTTTCATCCTGTTAGTGATATTACAGTGGGTTTGACTGAAACTCATAACTCTAATTAGATATTAACTCTAATAGAGCCACTTTCTGGTTACTTTCCTCATTTAATTTACTTAAACTGCCCAGATCTAATTAATCACCATCATTTTTGTATTGCCTACTGTGGATCCTTTTTTTCTTATCTACTCTTGATTTTATTTTTTTTGCCCAGAATAAATAGGAAATACGTCACGACCGTCACCTTTTTACAATCTGAGGTATTCAAATTTTCTTGTCCAAGACAATTCAATATACAAGTTTCTAATCTTTTCACTATTAAAGAGGACCCTTTGTATCTGCATAAAGATTAAAAGAAATTAAACAAATACAAAGGTGTTTGTCTGATATGTATGACAAAAATCACACTGCACCCTGGTGGTCTGGGGTTTCCCAGCAACAACATATAGCCTTTATAACAGGAAATACCTAATATACGATACATTTTGTTGACGTCTCGTTGATATTTATAGTCAAAAACCCAGCAAATATGAAATATATAATTTTTTCAAATAAATTTTTTTTTTTCTATTTCCATATATTTTTTTTTTTATTCTTTCGAAGAATAAAAAAAAAATTTTTTTTTTACCTATCTGTTTTTAAATCTAATTTGTCAAAAGGTGGATTTTTTTTCCCCTCTGATTTCATACAGTCGTGGTTGTGTGCACAGTAAGCGCCTGATTTCCAGTGTTAAATCAAGGTATTATTATTAATAGTATAATTATTATGGTTTTTTTTTTTTAATTAAAAATAATAATGATAAAAAATGCTATAGTCAGGCTAATGTGTTGTATTTATATGTGGGGGAGTGGTAGCTCCAGTTGTTAAGGGGCTGGATTAGTGATCGGAAGGTCGGGAGTTCAAGCCCCGGTCTCGCCAAGCTGCCACTCTTGGGCCCTTGAGCAAGGCCCTTAACTCCAGGGGCGCCGTATCATGGCTGACCCTGCGCTCTGACCCCAGCTTTCAAGCAAGCTGGGATATGCGAAGAACAACATTTCACTGTGCTGTAATGTGTATGTGACAAATAAAGGCTATTCTTCTTCTTCTATTTATACTCTACTCTGAATATTTTGTGTGTGTGTGTGTGTGTTTTTATAAGAGAACAGAATTGAGCCATTATCTCTGTTTACATTCTCCTACGCTAAAAACCGGCAGTCATTCAGCTTTGGCCTTGAGAGAAAGAGTAAAAAAAGACCAAAAGAGAAAGAGAGAGAAAGAGAAAGAGAAAGAGAGAGTGGGGGAGGGGATAATAACACGCTTGAAGATGAATATAATTTCGTCTCAAACAGCTGCTTACTGTCAGACGATGCTGTGCTTATAGTGTCAGAGAACCTTCCACAACATTGTATGTAGCTACAAATCGATGATTTATTTCACCAAAAGTATTGGGACACTTGTATTTTCCAGCCTAGATTCAGTTAAACTAGAAGAACCAAAACTGTTCCAGCATCACGATGTCCCTGTGCACAAAGCCAGCTCCATGAACATCTGCTTTCCATGGGTTGGATTTGGTGGAAGATCTCCTGCTATAGAGCTCCAACCCTATTAAACATGAATTAATGTGAACTCTGACTGCACCCCAGGCCTCCTCACCTTCTGTACCTGACATTACTAACACCCTTATGGCTTCATAAATCTCTACAAATCTCCACAAAATCTATTGGAACATCTTCCCAGAAATTTATTATTATAAAATTATTATTAGAGGTTATTATAACAGCAAATGCTTAATAATGGTACACCAATCTTAAGGTCAGGCGTCCATAAACCTTCTCCCATATATTATAGGAACTATAAGGGGATGTGGATCTTTTTGGAAAATAATGATTTTTTGTTTCCATTACAATAATTTTGCATTTCTTGTTCCTACCACGATCCGTAGCGGCTCAGACTGAGGAAAGGGAGTGTGCATATGCCGAGCAGCAGGATCTCTCCAAGCGCATCGATGGAGGAGGAGAGGGACGTGTCTTCCTGGAAAACAACACCATTCGCTGCAGCCAGAGTAGGAGGTGCTACGGGCTGTGGGAGAAAAAGCAGAACGGAGTGCATCTGGTCAAACAAGGTACCGAGTATACATCAACCTACTGCCGAAATATAATGTTACCATAACAACCAAAATAGGTCATCTGAAGGTCAACCATACATACTGTTTTTTTGCATAATTTTTTTTTTTTTTTTACAAATTATTTAGTATTTTAATTGTAATGATAAGATATGGTATACCTTTATTCATCCCACAGTGGGGAAATTTCTCTGTTACAGCAGCAAATAAAAAGAAATTTGCAAAGAAATGTGTAAAAAAAGAGTAGAAACATAATACAGTATATATATACTTATGATATGATATAAAATTATTATGCATTTGTGTATATGTATATCAAAACTTGAAAGTATCGTTTATTCGAGACATGCCAGAATAATTTA
>JBCEWE010000426.1:224765-242265 GCA_039877035.1 Silurus lanzhouensis
AGATTCCTGAGATCCTGAAAATGCTCTTTGGTTCCTAATGAAATGCTTTCGTGGTTTCCTAAAAGGTTTCTTGATCAGTGAGAAGATTTCTGAGTTCCAGAAACGGTTCCTGTTTGTTTTTTGGAAGATTTTTCTTTTTGGAAAGTGTTTTCAGTTTCTTAGGATGTTTCTTGTTACTTGTAAAAGTTTGTTTGGTTCTGAAGATGCTTTTCTAAAAAAGTTTTTGGCTCCTGAACTTGTTTCCCGTCTCTTTGATAAGGGATATGTGTTTCCCAGCTCTATTTGTGGGATAAAAATAGTCTTTTTTGATCACGTGGTTTCGAAAGACACGGGTTCTTCTCATGAAGTCGCATCAAGAGTACAGTGAATATGTGACTAATTGGCTCTCTTGAGTGTATGTGAATCTGAGGGATCTGCATGGGAAGTGTGTGCTATTTTGAGGTGGAAGGGAGGCGAGATGATGCAGTGTTATAAATGTGGTGAGGTTTTCTCTATCGCCTTCTTCTCCGTTAGAGAGCGAAAGAGAGGTTGTTCTTTTTCGTCAGTGCGGTCTTCCCGCAGCAGAGTCCTTTGGGCCCTGATCTGGCATATCCTCCCTTCCTTATACACACACACACACACACACACACACACACACACACACACACACACGCCCTGCAGCATCTCAGATCCTGCAGTGTTCTCTGCTGTTTTTTTAGCTGTAACACTGATATCCATCTCTCTGTCTCTCATCCTTTCTGTGCGTCTTCTCTTTCAGACGTCTACAAGCCTGCCGTCTCCCACAGGGACCTGAACAGCAGGAACGTGTTGGTGAAACCAGACGGCTGCTGTGTGATCAGTGATTTCGGCTTGTCCATGGCTTTGACAGAAAAGAGACAGTCAGGCCATGCAGAGGAAGAAAACACGGCCATCAGTGAGGTCAGCAATCACTATTTTTCCTGAAAGAGTTTCTAAAAATGATCCTGAGCTCCTGATAAGTTTTCTGGATTCCTCTAAACATTTACGAGTCACAGAAACGTTTTCCTGACGGTGGAAAACCTTCCTGTGGAAATTCTCTTTCAAATTAATTTTTAATGGTGCTTGAAAAGCATCACTATTACTCTTATGCATATTTATTATTCTTATAGTGGGTGGAGTCGAACCCCGGGTTAATCGGTGACGTCACGTGACATCACGTCACAGCCCTATTAGCTAACGCTGTCGATAAACCACACCAACCTGGACTTGTGACATCTCAAACCCCTCCAACCGCCGGTGGAGTGGTATATTGATGACGCGTGACGTATATTGCGCCGAACCTACGACATACGCACAATCGCAAACCTCCGGCGACACACGAGTGTGACACGTCTAAACACTCGACACGCCGAGGGGAGTCGAACGCAGAGTAATGTGATGACGTCAGGTGACATAACTGGCCCCGCCCCTTTGCAAAACTACAGCAATACCGGGCATGTGATGTATTAAAACGATCGTCTCGTGATTTTTGTTTAATTTTGGGTCACAACATAATCCAGTCGGTCAGCCGGATTCAGTGATACAGACTGTGATAGCATGTCAAGGATTTTGGGAAATTTACCTCAGGATTTTTTTTTTTTTTGTGATTCTGTCTGACTGATTATTTAATTGCTTCGAGCTGATGGGTTGTTCTTTATAGAATAATACAGTATGTGAGGAGATTTTTATATTACAAAATGGTGTGTGTGTGTGTTGTTACTGTAGGCGGGCACGGTGCGGTACATGGCTCCGGAGGTCCTGGAACGAGCTGTGAATCTTCGAGATTGCGAAGCTGCATTAAAACAAGTGGACGTTTATGCCCTCGGTCTGCTGTACTGGGAATGCTTCATGCGCTGCGCCGATCTATTCCCAGGTACTGCACCGGTCACGGCGTCGAACGATAAGATTGTGTGTCACATATCCATATCCATAAATCTGCTCTGAACTACTCCTGTTCCTTCAGGTGAAACAGTGCCCACGTTTCAGCTGGCCTTCCAGACTGAGGTGGGGAATCGTCCGACCATAGAGGAAATGCAGGTGTTGGTGTCCCGACATAAACAGAGACCCAAATTTCCAGAAGCTTGGAAGGAGAACAGTCTGGTGAACCAAATACACACACATACATACATTCACACTGATTTCATTATTTAATCTATTTTTTTTTAAATACACGTGAGCTCCTTATACTTGCTTTGAAAATCTGCTGTTTAATTACACAAATGATCAGCTCACACAATCGGATTATATTTCAAGAAGTTTAAACGCATTGGGGTTTAAGACTGTGTGTGTGTGTGTGTGTGTGTGTGTGTGTGTGTGTGTGTGTGTGTGTGTGTGTGTAGGCCGTGCGCTCTTTGAAGGAGACGATGGAGGACTGCTGGGATCAGGACGCAGAAGCTCGACTCACAGCTCAGTGTGCGGAGGAGAGACTGGCTGAACTGCTCGTCCTCTGGGAAAGAGAAAAATCCACAAGTCCTGCTGTAAACATCAGCACAGCTCTGCATAATCACAGGTGATCTACAACTGATCCTAATCACCACCGATTACCTCCACATTAATTCTGTTACTCCACTGGCAGGGGCGATACCATGATCATTCACACCGCTTTCTCATTTATGATGGAGGTGGTAGCTCAGTGGTCAAGGATTTGGGTTACTGATCTGAAGGTCAGTGGTTCGTGCCCCTAGTACCACCCAGCTTCCACAGGTTGGGCCCTTGAGCGAAGGCTCTTAACCGTCTGTGCTCCAGGGATACTGTATCATGGCTGACCACAGCTTCCTAACATGGCTGCTGTGCTGCTTTATATTTTTATTATTTAAAAAGCAACCAATAATTTGTGACCCATATTTAATATGTAGATCGATTTCTCCTTGCGAAACTGTTTCTAAAAAGATTATGGAGACATAGGCGTGTCCTGAGAGTCATATAGAACAGAAAACAGATTAACATGGCAGAGGGAGAGCTGCATTCGTTCCATTGAATCATGTTGTGTGAAATCGAATCAAAATCGGATCACACTGCATCGTAATGTGTGGAATCGTATCGCATTGGTAGCGGTTTCCTATGTATCGTTATTGTATCGTATCATTGGCTGTGCATCTGCAGTTATGGAGACGCACATCCCTAATGTAACTTCAATGTAATAACAATAAAATATGTCTAAAAACAACACAAAAAAATATTTGGAAATTAATAAAACTAAAAAGGGTACAAAATGTTTCTAAAAACACAAAGAAAAATCCTGAAGATAAAAAAAGGAGAAAACATGAAGTGAAAGAGGTTTTTTTTACCCTAAAATGTAAGATATTTAGTTATTTAATAATTTATTTTTATTTAATTAATTTTATTGATTTTTTGTAAATCAGTACACACTAAACATTAAAGTGAATCCATAATATCATCATAAATATTTTTTGGACTCAGGAACTTGTCACATGGAAATCAAGCACCAAAGACCGGCTCCTACCCAGAAACCTCGTCTTCAGTTACTATTGAGGAGCGAGAGGGCAGAGCTAAACCTCCTCAAAGTGATGCATCTACAGAATCTGAGCTGATGGGAGGAGCTGCAGAGAAGAACAGGAACTGCATCAACTTCGAGCGACAACAGGCCCAGTCTGGGATGTCAGGGCTAGACAGTGCCACGCCCGTCCCACTCTCTAAACCCCTCCCCGTGGTGGGCGGCGGACGGCCCACTCACACCCAGCTTACACAGGAAGACCTCGAGACCCCTAAACTCGACCTGAGTGAGGTGCAGCGGAACTTGCGCGAGAGTTCCGACGAGAGCCTGATGGAGCACTCGCAAAAACAGTTCAGCTCTAGTGAGACAACGCGCTCACACAGCCCCTTCTACCCACTCATGGACATGACTGCTGACATCACAGTATCGCAGGTTCCCGTGCCCACGTCTGTCCTGCCCAAGCAGCAAAACGTCCCGAAGAGACCCAGCAGTCTGAGTCTACACTCTAAACCCGCCACGGCTTCGTCTCTCAGGATGAAGTTCGGCAAGCTGAGCAAAAGCAATCTGAAGAAAGCTGACGTGGGTGTGGCCAGAACGAAATCCGCCCCTGAGCCGCACCTCGTTAAGGTCGTCGCCAACAACGCCGTTTCCTCAATAATGGCGAATTTAAATACGCAGGGGCCATTAGGGGGCGCCGTGAGCTCTGCTGAATCTCAGGGTAAAGATGGTGCGAGCTCGGATGAAATGAGCTTCGGAATCCTGACCGCCAGTCCGGACGAACAGGAACCACTGCTGAGGAGAGACACACAACTGGAAAACAACACCAACAACAACAACAGCAATAACAATGGCGGAGATGGCGAGGGAGACGGAGAGAGTGAGGGCGGAACAGGAGAGGGAGGAGAAACCGGAGAGAACGCTGCACTAGTCGGAGAGACCTCTATGTCTGTAACAGAAGCTCCTGTGCCACCGCCTCCTTCACGCCCACCTGCCCCGCCCATGACCACACCTGAACCGACTCCTGTGACCCTGACACATGGAGAGGCACTGCTCAGGCAGAACCGTGGACGTAGACCAGAGAGACCAAACTCGCTTGACCTGTCCATCACCACACTTCCCTTACTTGGTGAGGAAACTTACGTTCAAAATATTTTATGTTTTTTCTCTTCTTTTGTTTCCACAATTTACCCAATTATGTACACGATGCAATTTTACAGATGCAAATCCAGCTTAATCCTCTCTACCCTTCTCTGTACAGGAGGCCACTCAGACTGCGACGGGAACGAGGGATCAGGAGACAAGATTAAAAAACGAGTGAAGACCCCCTACGCCCTAAAGAAGTGGCGTCCAGCGACTTGGGTCATCACTACGGATACGCTGGATGCCGAAGTGAACAACAATAAGTGTCCCGGAGGCCAGAACCACAACGCAGGACCCAGCAGGGCCAGATCGACCTCCGCGGTTTACCTGCGAGGCCGAGGGGGTATGGGCTCCAGCTTCACCGCCGATCCCAATGACTGCACCTTTTAAAGCTCGGATTTCCCTCAGAGACCCTTCTTAGATTCGATCCGTGCTCGATCCAGGACCTAAAGCTAGAGTCCAGTGGAGACTGCACTTGGACTTGGGAAAGAATTTTATTGTGTACCTGTTCAGTGTTACTGTTTTATCTCATATCTCTGGTGTGTGTCTGTGTAGGGTTTTTTCTTCTTTTGCACTTGAACCTGAGGGCTGATTTACTCTTCTGCATCCAACTTCATATTTACATATGATATAGATGTGTACACTAGGGGGCAGTGTTGCATGTACACCGTCAGAACGTTGTACAGTGACCTGAACAGAGTTTGGAGAAAACCAGGAACACTTTGACTCCACAGAGGTGCCAACATTAATGGTTCAGCTCTTGTTTTTATAAATAGGTGACATGGGGGTCACCTGAATATAACGCTATTGAAATAAAAAGCAGTGGAACGAAGATGCAAGCGACTATTTTCATCATCTGAGGTTTGAGCGTCAATATGGTCATTGCTAAAAACAACTTTGCTGTAGTTTATAAATCATTTTTGAGATACTGGAGCACAATATTTATAAACCATCTCATTATTAAATTCTAGCAAATGCCAGAAGGGACCTTCTGCCAATTTAAAACTTGTCCTTCGCTCATATTAATTTTTGAAGTGATTTTCAGGTTTGGTAAATCACTTGGTTGCATGTGATGAATTCATTCCTTTAAAGCTTGTTAGTTTGCAGCTCTATGGCGATACTGGAGACAGATGAATATATTCCCCTGTCGAAAAGAAAAGCAGTGGGACGCATAAATCGCTTTCATAGAAAAACAGTTGGACTCTTTATTAGTCTGTGAGCCAATAAAAAAAAAAAAAAAGTAGGCAAAGCTTTAAGCTAGTTTTTCATCTGAAAAAAAAAAAATATATATTCATAGTACGCAGCACTGGACTGAACTGGAATTTTACATCATAGTTTTCTTACTGGAAAAGACTCCTGTCTCCTGCGATGTTGGCAGCTCTTTGGAGTCCATTATAATGTAACACCTCACTGCATTGGTAATGCAACATTTTGTTTATTGTACCTGGTCTCATATTTTTTATCATCGTCACCAGATACACTTCCATACACACATCTTTCACAGGAAGTATAAATCAGTCCCGACAATCGTACAATTCCTCTTTGACCAAGATATAATTAGGGTCACTAAACGATAGAAAACGACGGAGAGATGAAAGCATTGTTGTAACATTTTTTAAAATTGTAACCAATATATAAAAGAGCACATTACGGTATATAACGTGCACATGATTTCTGTGAGACGGATTTTTTGTTCGAAACATATATGAAAATATATAAATAAATAAATATATATATATATATATATATATATATATATATATATATATATATATATATATATATTCAAAAGCAGCTAGTGTAGCAGTACTAAGCCCCGCCCACTTCTTCGACAGCTACAAGTCAATATAATTGTTATAACTTTTACCCTCCAAATTAATTTTTTTTGTTTGTTTGTTTTAAACAAAATGTATAAAATATATAATTTTATGTTTCCGTGGAGCAACAGCAACAGCGATGACACACACTGACCCTGACAGATTTTCCTAAATTGCTCAAGTTGAATTTGCTGAGATATTCGTAGATTTGGTCTTCTGGGTAATAACACAAAGAATTCAATAAATCCTCCAGGTTTTTTGTATTTGGATCTGTTTAGACCTACCATAAGGAACCAGGAGGATGGGGACTTTCTATTCTTTAACTTCACAGGTATTTCAAGCTATTAGGACTAAAGAACATGAACAAATTTAACGTTTGGAATGGAAGCGTGTGGTGTGATATTTGGTGGAAAGGTAAAAAATGTACTAATTAACTATATCTTTTGAAGATAATTTTTTCCAATTTTTTTTTAACATTTTAATAAATCATTTAGAAAAGAAATTCACATATTTTCTGCAAATGAACAAAAAAATGATCATGTCTTAGGTAAGATAAATTGTTGCCCTGATTAGAAGACTCCAGTGTTTCAGATGATTATTTGCTGAATTACGCTACACCTGTGAAACCTGTGGTAGAAAAACATAATCGAATCCGTTCGTTTTTAAGTCCGCTTGTGTTCTCAATAGTTGTGACGAATTGGGTTTGTTCATTGAAACGTTTCTCGAAACAATAAAATCAGCATCGAAGACGTGAACGTGAGATGAATATTTAATATTAAATCCGCTTCGCTGGCATTTAAAGAGAGTTTTAGGATGCTGGAGGACAGACTTTATGAACCTTCTCGTTATGGAATCCTCACGAACTCTAGGTTTCATTTCATCTTCAGCTCCCGGATGAGGCAGAAACCAAACTGGGATTCGATTCAGATTTGAGGTTTAATTAATCGTGTGATGGATTCGTTTCTTTTGCCTCGACTCCGTCCGGTATTGAGCACTTTCACGTTTCCAAATTGCGTATTTGGGAAAACCGGAGAAGAGCACATGCTAATTTGTGAAATGCTGATGCTAATCTTTCTGGGAAGCTTTTTAGTTGATCGGCTTGCACAATTTAATTTTCTTTCAAACCTGCATGTGTTTTAAAACACTGAATTTTTTTGTAAACAATTAAAAAACCAGTAGAGATATTTAAGTGACATTTACCCACAGTTTACACTGCATCTGTTTGCTTTGTATGGATAGCAAGTTGCAATTGGAAAACCTGATAATGGACCTGTTGAGATAAATGTGTGTGTGTGTGTGTGTGTGTGTGTGTGTGTGTGTGTGTGTGTGTGTGTGTGTGTGTGTGAAATTCACATTATACTGTATGTTCATCTGTCTTTCCATAAGATTGTTTGAAAAATGTCCGTCATGCATGTCTATATATGTCTGTGTGTGTGTGTGTGTGTGTGTACATATGGACATTCACATGAAAAAAGAAAACAAACCAGATCAAAAGTCGAAGGTCAAATCAATCTCTATGCACAAAGACACGTCCTGAAGCAGCTCTGCTCTCCACATCGGCCTCCGAAACACTCAAGGACACTCAAGGTCACTGCTGACATTTTCTCCTTCTTCGGACTGCTGCATGGATCAGATGCATTTTTTTTTGCAGGAGCACAAAATTATCTTGTGTGTGTGTGTGTGTGTGTGTGTGTGTGTGTGTGTGTGTGTGTGTGTGTGGGGAGAGGATTCTTTTGTCGTGTACGTTCCTCTGTCACGTTTGTGTGTGTTTGGTGTCGTTCCGGTCCGTCGTTTCGATCAGCTCTTTACGCCTGTGATGAGAATGCCAACTCGGTGTACACTTTAAAACTTGTGATTTCTATCTGATTGCTAAACTATCTATCGTTGCTGCATTTGAATAAAAAATGCCTTGCAGTCGCATCGCTCCTGTTTGCACACACGTGAAAGACACGGGAAGGTCAGAGATCACTGAGTACGAACACACAATCATAGTGAGATCAAGGTTTATTTTTTTACTAATTATTTATTACAGACGTCGTATTATAGATTTCTGCACTTTGCATCTAATGAAAATGGGAAGTGGCACCTTAAAGGTTAAGTCTCAGGGTTTCTGACAAACAGCATTATCTCCAAGATGCCACTTTGCACCCCAGGCCTCCTCACCTGACCTACATCAGTACCTGACTATATTAACTATCAGTGTGTCTGAATGGATCTCCACAAATCTCCAATAATCTAGTGGAACATCTTCCCTGAAGAGTGGAGATTATTAGAACATCATATGAGGACTCAATGTGAAATGAGGTGCTCAGGTTCCACAAACTTAGGTCCATGTGGTGTATAATCACAAAACAAAGATGAAGCCTGTGTGTGTGTGTGTGTGTGTGTGTGTGTGTGTGTGTGTGTGTGTGTGTGTGAGAGAGAGAGAGAGAGAGAGAGAGAGAGAGAGAGAGAGAGATGCATCACACAGGCTGAGGCAGGAGTGTGTCACATATCTCTCCGGAGAGAGAAGACAGTAACGGCGCACACACCGGCAGTCACAACAAACACACACACACACACACACACACACACACACACACACACACACACACACACACACACACACACACACACACACCTTTATCCATGCCGGAGGAAAGCAGGAGCAGTGGGAATCGCCTCGCAGTGATAATGATGTTGATGTTATTGTGAAGGACAGCTGAGGATCAGGGTGAGGCGCAGTGACCTGGGGGTTTGGATTGTGCACGCGCGCGCGCGCATGGCGTCGCCGCTCCAGGCCGAGACGCGGAAGTTCACGCGCGGGCTGAACAGACCGGGGACCGCCGCCGAGCTCCGCCAGAGCGTCTCCAAGGTGGTGAGAACATCAGTGCTCCTGGTAAGGACAGTTTTCTATTCCTTTAATCTCAAAACACTCTGCATATGAGATTAACGCGATTTCTTTTTCAAAACTTCAGGCTGCATCATACAATTCAAATATGATCCTATATTAATATTCATTATTATATTTAAATGTCATCATACAACACATTTAAATATCATCATACAAGATTCAATCCAATATCATGCTATAACTCATTATATTCAAACATCATCTTATAGCACATTATATTCAAAAAGTTTGGAAGATGTTCCAGTAGATTTGTGGAGACTCGTTCAGCTATAAGAGTGTGAGGAAAGTCAGGTACTGATGAAGGTGAAGTGAGGAGGCCTGGGGTGCAGACAGCTTCCACATTCATTCATGTTCTGTAGGGTTGGAGCTCAATAGCAGGAGAAATTTTCAAAATCTAGGAAAAATTTAAATGTTATGTCATTTATAAATATGCATATGCAAATATGCATATTATGGAAATTGGACACATCGTAAACCCCTCCCACACCCTTGTGATTAAAAATCACTACTCTTTTTATCTCAGAGATAAAGAGCATGTCTTTAAATGTCTTTGTTCATAGGTTTGTTTAAGAGTATATATTTTTTAATTTCTTATTAATAGAAATAAAGTGGTACATTGGTTAGATTAAGATTAAAACCACCGTCTATGGATCAAGTGTATTTGGAATTAGTATCATATATTATATTTTTATATTTAAAATTGTTAAAAATAATTTATACGTAGTCGCATGTTTCTACAGTTGTAACTCGGCTTGAATGCATTCAAAAAGTGATGTCAAGGCACTTGCTAATGCTAACTGTAGTTGAACCGGCATAACCTTTGGGGGCGGGGTTTGTGTTGATTGGTGGATGTAGGGGGCGAGTAAAAAGAAACCAAATTAGTCTTCTTCAACTTTATTAATCATCTCCACCCTTTTAAACATTCAAGAACTCATTATTAGCTTTGTATTAGCTAGCTTGGTTAGTTTAGCATTTTCTAGATCTTCTCGATCTTGTGTAACTTAAATAGCTTGACTTGCATTTTGCAATTTTATTATTGATCCAGTCGCAATTCAGAGAGTTTCTTTCAGACGGTTTTGACCACAGATCAAAAATTTGTAAAGTGTGTGTGTGTGTGTGTGTGTGTGTGTGTGTGTGTGTGTGTACTGGAATCAGTTAAAAATGGAAAATGGAGCATTTAGCCACCCTCTGGTGAAGTCATTGAACTTATCCCTGTACTTCATCTCAGAGAAATATCATAATCTCAGAAAAAATCAGGAAATGGAGATGTGGAATCTGTTCATCAGCACTTATTTTACCTGCCAATTTGCTCCCAATGGAAATTGTTCATAGTTCTGTAGTGAAATCAGGATTGTACTGCACTTCTGAACTTTGCTTTTTTTTTTTTATTAGATTTCTTTTGGCCAGCAGGTTTGATCTCGTCTCACCAATTCGTTATGATCTACTTTGTATTTGGAAATGTCTCACAGATTCTATCAGCTGAGATCCTTGTTTCAGTCCTGTGCTAATCAGTCTGATGTTCACTCCAAAAGCTCCAGCTGTCAGATTAATATCACATTTGCAGTTTGATGCGGGGGGTCCTACTGTCCTAGATTTTGGTCCCACACGCCCTGGTTTTCAGCTTTCAATTTTTACATCGAACAGGAAAACCCACACCAAAGCTTCACACCAAACGTCATTTTAAAGTAAAATTTACTCAAAATGTCCACCTACTGAAATGACCATGAATATAAATTTGCATATTGTGTTTTTAAAGATGCACTGTACGGCTAAAGCTTGGTGGACACCTGACCATAAGATTGGTATGTGCTACTTTTTGAACATCCCATTCCACATGAATCTCCTTTGCTGATATTATAAGATGCACATTTCTCTGAAGATGTTCCACCAGATTTTATAGAGATTTTATAGACATTCATTCAGCCACAAGGGTCTTAGTAAAGTCAGGTACTCATGTAGGTGAGTTGAGGTCTGGGGTGCGTTCAGTGTGACAAATTCCTCTTTAAGGTTTTTAATGGGGTTCAAATCCATTTCAAGATCTTTAACCAAATTCAATTCAAAATATTTCGGAGCTATGAATATTCTGAGATAAATGATTTCCCGAATGAGTGTTATAAATGATAGACATGACCTGCAAAAATTTGCTACTTATAGCTAGAATTTTTTTTAGATTAGATTAGATTCAAATTTATTGTCATGGTGTTGATGGTATGAATTTGACTGATGTTGGAGGTAATGCTGATGTCTACAGGTCAGTGAGTTTACATACACACACATGTGTGTGTGTGTGTGTGTGTGTGTGTGTGTGTGTGTGTATGTGTGTGTGTCTGTCTGTTTGTCAAAGTGCTCTCACTGTACCATTTAGTCAAAAATCTTTCCATGAGTTTCACTTACATTCCCAGGTGGACAGTTTGATCCAAGGTTGATACGTTAACCATGCTGCACTTTAGCTAATAGCTTACACACACACACACACACACACACACACACACACACACACACACACACACAAGATGGCCGACACGTGATCCCTCTGAAATCCTCTGCTACATGGTAGGGAAATTTGAGAACATGTCAAAGCAGTTAGACCTTAAAAAAGGTAAAGTAGGAGGAAAATCTGATCCGATTCTCAACTGTGTACGAGCAGAGAAAGTGTGGAAAGTTATTATAATGAAAATGTTGGGAGAAAATGAAGAAGATAGAAATTTACTGTACACTTTCAAACCATTTAATGTGCGTTAAGGAGCAAAAATGATGGGGAATAAAAAAAAAATCACAATATCATTTCGAAAGTTCTAATTTTCAAAGAAATTTGGACAAATTTTTGTGTTTTTTGAAGATCCCATTCCACATTTGGTCCCCATTTGCTCTTATAATAAGCTCTACTCTTCTGGGAAGATGTTTCACTTTATTTTCTGGAGATTTGTGGAGATTTATTCAGCCACAAGGGTGTTAGTGAAGTCTGGTACTGATGGAGGTGAAGTGAGGAGGCCTGGGGTGCAGTCAGCGTTCACATTCATTCATGTTTAATAGTGTTGAGGATCAGAGCTCTATAGCAGAAGATCCTCCACCAAATCCAAACCTTGGAAAGCAGATCTTCATGGAGTTTGCTTTGTGCACAGGGGGTATTGTCATGCTGGAGCAGGTTTGGGTCTCTTCAAGTGAAGCAAAAATTCATGTTACAGCTAAATTCTAAAAATAAATAAATCCATATTCAGATTGTCCAGAAAACAATGATGCGTTTAAACGTTTTGCACCCGTCTCACTGAAGTTGTTTAGACCTATCGGATCTTCATCCTGCTTTGTTGCAGGTGTCCTGTATGACTTTATCGCTTCGGCGGTGTGCACGGAGCATTTTCGGGGTTACAGATCAGGACACACATGCTGATTTGGTATCTGTATCCATTCATTATAGATGAGCGTGCCTTGTGTTTCCGCTCTATTTATAAACCTGCTGCGTCCCGTGGGAGGGATAAAGGGCATCGGACGTGCTCGGCAAACCCTCAGAGGACGACTCCAGCTCCTTCTTTAGATGTATCTAAAGACATTATTTTCATTAATTCCTAGCAGTGATCTGATTGGCTGGGTTCGGGATTTGCTAGACATGAAATAAGTGTGAAATGGGATTAGGTATTCTGGACATACATGTTTTGTGCTGGAAAGGGTCTGTAATTGTGATCAGTATGATCAGAGAGATGGGATGGTCTTCATAACGTGCTGTGATGTGTTGTGTGCACGGCTCTGCTTAGTGTCTAACTTCATTACAGCGAAACCAGGGCGATAATAAGCAGCATCGCTCTTCGTTAGCTCTCGTCACACGATCCTGTTCCTGCTCCTGCTCTCAATTAGGCGTTACATTGGACAGCACTGATGAGCCCGAGCAGGACGTTCACGATGAAGTAGTGCCTCTGGCAGATGATGCTAAATTAAGCTTTAAAAGAGGACAGCTATAAACAAGAAGTAAGTCACTGATGGCTTCAGGGAAATGGGCACGTCTAAAGGTTGCCATCTAAGACGAAATAATTATTTTATTAACGGTCCTTCAGTGGTTCAGTGGAACAGATGTTATGGTTATTAGTTCTCTTTCACACCTTCTTATTTTGTACGTTCCATAGAAATACTAATTTGCTCCTTTGGGTTACCAAAAGGTTTTGAAAAAGCTGATATCTCAAAGATTGTTGCCAAATCTATGCTCAATTCCCTATTTAGCTCCATAGAGTTCTTATTGTGCTCAAAATACGAGCTGCAACAATCACTCCTATTGACCCACTGGGGCAGGACGCACTCTGCCCCATACTCAGGCAGGATGGTTAATGACCTGGTTGCCAATGATGTGTTTTTTAAGCATCATCAGACTTTGGGGGGGTAAAATTTACAACTTGCAGGATCAGGCCACGTTTTAGAAATGCACGCTCACAACTTAGATTTTTATTTCTGACAGAAAAGAGGAGGAAAACGTATCTGAGAAACCATCCAAAGAAGCTCTTGGACCTTAAACCAGATGTTTTTAAATTTCAGTAGACTATCATGGGGAAATTAAACAATTCATAGTGCCCTGTAGCATAAGGAAAGTGTGATAGCCACTGTGATAAACGCGCTAACTGCTAAACTCTACACGCTAATCTGCTTTACAATAAACAGAGTTTAAAGACAAAATATTAAAATTAAGGTCCTATGTGCATTTAATTCGTCATAATGAACATAATACACTTGCTATAGCACTGACTACACTCAGTTCACCACCAGCACTCGGGGTTTAGTGACATCACAGCTCCAGATTGTCCTGATCCTGTTGTTGTGATCATTTTCATCAGCAGTGTTAGAGCTCCTAGCCCTGCCAGAGAGAGAGAGAGAGAGAGAGAGAGAGAGAGAGAGAGAGAGAGAGAGAGAGAGAGAGAGAGAGTGTGTGTGTGTGTGTGTGTGTGTGTGTGTGTGTGTGTGTGTGAATCCTTCAACCAGAAATGCTAACAGCATTAATAATGAATGAAAGCTAGTAGGAGTCGTGTAACAGTTTGCAAATGAGATCACGCTAAACACTATATGAGTGTGTATGTGTGTGTGTGTGTGTGTGTGTGTATATGAGTGTGTATGTGTATATGAGTGTGTATATGGGTGTGTATGAGTGTGTATATGAGTGTGTATGTGTGTGTATGTGTATATGTGTGTATGTGTGTGTATATGAGTGTGTATGAGTGTGTATGAGTGTGAGAGCAAACAAGCAAATAAAATACCATCTGAAATGAAACTCAAATCTCTCAGTGGCTTTTTGCGGCATATTCACAGTGTCAGGATGGAACCTAGACAAGTTTCCATCATGAAAAAAGTGGATTTAATGGAATTTCCAGCAGCAGCTTTTGTCTCAAAGTCTGTCTTCAAGCTGCCAATTTTCTGAAGAAGCTCAAATAAAATAATCAAACGAAGACATTTAAGGCGATCTTCTGCTTCAAATGCATCAGTTGCATCTCGGGTCCAAGGTGGAACTGAGGGAAAATTCATGGTGAAGAGAAGAAGCTTTCCAGGCACCGAGCTGTGAAGTTATGAGTTCAGTAACATTAGATGTTGGAAACTAATAATGACATCACAAATGGAAAGAGACAGACAGAGAGAAAAAGTGTGGAACAGAAAGACAGAGAGAAGAGTAAAACAGAAAGATGGAAAAAGAGAGAGAGTGTGAGAGAGAGAGAGAGAGAGACAGAGAGAGAGAGAGAGAGAGAGAGAGAGAGAGATACATTAAGCTGATTTAATGGCTGGTTTGGCAGCTCGATGGCATCGATAATTTTTCTGTAATTGTTCTAGATTTAATGCATCGAGCTGCACCTTCTCTCTTTTCGTGAACTCATGCCAGCTATTTATTCCTTCTCCACTCTTCATTTTCTTCACATTCCTCTCCTTTCAGTTTTGCTTCTGACGCCAGAAACGTGCTAAGGGAAAGGTTTGATGTTTCAGGTACAGGCTGTGTCTCCTCAGGTCTCTTCTGTTCCTGACAATTCAATATATTTAGTTAATATTTATTATTTATATTAAGTGGAAAGATTTACACAAACTAAATGGAAAATAATCACAGTAAGGGACCAGTGTGGAGAAAAAACACAATCTGAAACGAAGGCCATGCATTTTTATAGTTTTTATGTTGAATAAAAAAAAAGGCACAATAGTGTGTCGAAGAGACGCCATTTTTATTAACCAGGAGTTCTGTGTTTTACCTCTAGGTGGCAGCAAAGCTCAATTTCTGTCTGTAGATTTACACTGATAAAAAGATTATTATTATTATTATTATTATTATTATTATTATTATTATTATTAAAAAAATTAATACTGAGATACGATTTAATCTGTTAGTGTGAATATTTCTTTTACACAGAATTTTACACAGTAAATGTTTTTTTCTTTAAATCTGCCACAGACTGAGTGCTAATCGTCTAGCTGGCTACAGAGCCCCGCCCCCAAAACCAGACTCCTACTGAGAAAAAACAAAACAGATACAGAAAGAAAGTGATACAGAAAAAAGATAATAAGGCAGACAGAGAAGGGCTGAGGTGGGTGGAACGAGAGTGAGACAGATGGAAAAAGAAAGTAAGATAGACTGAGAAAGAGAATGAGACAGACAGAGAAAGAATGTGGGACAGATGAAAAAAGAGAGTGGGACTAACTGAGAAAGAGAGTCAGACACAGGGCCAGCAGGGGCCATGCCCCCCCAAAGAGGTTGTTGTGCCCCCTACACAGTTTTTAATTAATTGAATATATATATATCAAGAATAATTACAATAAATTAAACATTGAACGTTTCATGATTTTCAATGTAATAATAATAATAAGAAACTACAGAAGTGTTTATTTTTTGTATGAAAATTAAACTGTTTCTCTGGTTGCGTTGCGGTGTTTCTTTAGCATATTGATGTGTACGCGGAGTAAAGTCTTGTTTCGAGCAATGTGTTTTTTTTCACAGCATTTTATGGATTGTGTAAAGTATGGATATTAGAAAATGGTTTGTCGGTTCTGCTTCTGCAAGGCCTTTTTCATATTTAGAGCTTACTAGCACTCCGGCTTCTTAGACAGCATCACCTGCTTCATCTGACATCATGCAAACAAACGTTGCTCAAAAAATGTTAGCACGCGCGCCTTCAGCTTCATTAGAAGGTAAGTTATGCGTTTATTTAATAGAACGTTACCACAGCATATCGTTGTGGATTTGTTTTGTTTTGCCGTGTTTTGACTGTGTCTCGATAAGTTTGTGATTTTCATGTTCACGTTATGGGAAATGAACTGACAGTCTCTACCAGTTGTATGCTTGTGTGCTAGCACTGTATTGGTTGTTTTTTTGCTTTGTTTTTGCAAGTTATTGTTGCAGATTGTGTGTCCCCTCTTTGGACGCCATGTGCCCCCGTTAGTTATGGTCTGGCATTGGCTCAGATCAGACAGATGGTGAAAGAGATTTGGACAGACTGAGAAATAAAGTGAGACAAAAAGAGAGAAAAAAAGTGAGACAGAAAGTGAAAGAATGATACAGAGAGCGTGAACAGAAATACAGAATGAGAAAGAAAGTTCGCTATTTTACCTCTAGGTGGCAGCAAAGCTCAATTTGTGACAGTAAAGTACACCTAAAAGACCATTATTAATAAATAATTTAAATATTATTTATTTATTCGAATAAAATCTGAAATAATTGATAATATCGACCAATAATACAGTTCAGACCTTTTGAAATTTGAATACTGGTTCTTTTAAATGTTTGAAGTCGCTCTTCTCTGTGTGTGTGTGTGTGTGTGTGTGTGTGTGTGTGTGTGTGTGTGTGTGTGTGTGTGGTCATGCCATGGTCATAGCATTAGCAAGAGATTAAAAATGCACCTGAAACATAATAATCGCAGTGTTTGTGTGATCCATGTGAAACACAAGGGGGTGTGGTTGAAGCACAGACTGCTGTATTTCCCACTGGGATGTTAGCTTAATGCGCTTATTTACTGCTGCGTTTCTCTTGTGAACATTTGATGGGTTTTAAAATCCTGCATGGTTTTTATATTGGATATGAATTTCCCAAGTATTTTTGTTAGAAGTTTCTGATTTGCATTCCGTACACAGGCAGAAAATGTGTAGCAAGTACCAGCTTACCTTTGTGTGCTAACACGCTAGTGTGGTGTTATGCTAGCATTACTAGCATGTGATAATCACCTTAAATATTTGTAGCCAATCATTGTTTTTTGT
>JBCEWE010000426.1:247265-257265 GCA_039877035.1 Silurus lanzhouensis
TGTGTATGTGTGTGTGTGTGTGTGTGTGTGTGTGTGTTTGTGTGTGTGTAAAATATCTCTTTTTGGACTATTTCTATTGATCTTAGTACTAGGGTTTGTTTTGCGCACGTGCAAGATCGCTGTTTTTACGACAGTCTGGCGCTACAGAACTTTTTGTGTCCAGCTTCAGGAATTTCTGTTGAAAGTAGGAAATCCTGACTTCCGCATATCGAGGGAGTGAATGAACGAAGAGTAGAAGGAATGAAGACGTTTGTTAAAGTGTGCTGAAATAAATAGAACAGTAAAGAAAAGTATAGTAAATAGAAAAGTAGATCATATCTTTAAAATAATGAAATGTAAAACACACACACACACACACACACACACACACACACACACACACACACACAATTACATACACACACACACACACACACACACACACACACACACACACACACACACACACACACACATTTGTATTGCCCAAATAGGGTCTAATAATTGTAAATTGTACAATTTAAAATTTTGCTATAATTTTATTTAATTAATTTAAATTGTGACAATTGAATAAATAATTTAATTGAATTAATATTATAAAATTTGTTGATATGATTTATTCTAATTTATTTTTCATATATATATATATATATATTTTTTTTTTTTTATTTGAACCAAGCAGGCATTTGATTTAAAATTGTTTTAAAAAAAATTTAAACTGTTGATGTTTATTATCAAATATCAAATATTAATAATTATAAACTGCATTAATGAAAAAACGACAATTTTATGTTTTGCATTTCTTTAATTGAACTTAAATTGAATTGTGTACCGTTACACACACAACTAACCCTCATACTCGAAGCTCTGGCACTGGAGACTCCTTCCTTCATTATTAAGTAAATAGAAATAAATCGTGCAACTTCTTTCTTTTATGTGGTTACCATAGGAACGGGAACGTATTAAACGACCGCGGTAACATTGAACTGAGAACGTGTTTTATTCACCGCTGCACCACCGTCAGACCCGTGCAAGTTTATCGAGAACGGATCAATGCCTCCTGGCCAATCAGAACGCAGAACTCGGCGTGACATCATTCGCATTTTAGATCGGTGTGGAGCGATTAGCTCATAACTGCAGTGACAGGATTCAGAGAGCTTTACCAGGCGTCAGAACTGTACCGTCGATGGGACTTTCCGTTGTGCTACTTCGGTTTAAGTTTAGAAAAGTGTTGACACCCTCATAAGCGCATTTCTGTGAAGTCGAGGAAGTGGTATGAGACGTTACAGTTGTGTAATGAAGATTTGTATGAGATAACAGTAGGGAAAGAAAATAAAATAGCCCGGACATACACACTCGTATCCCACTGCATTCACACACACACACACACACACACACACACACACACACACACACACACACACACACACAATCACACAGAACAGCTGTATGAAGGAGTGGTTAAAGAGCCAAAGGGAGGGACGGCGTGTGTTCACTATAAAAACAACAGATTCACAGAAGTCCACATGAGACAGCAAGAAGGAAGTGGGCTGTAAAATTCAAAGAAATAGAAGTGTGTGTGTGTGTGTGTGTGTGTGTGTGTGTGTGTGTGTGTGTGTGTGTGTGTGTGTGTGTGTGAGTAATGTGTGCAGAAGATGATATGTGTGAAGAGCATCAGAGCCAGAAGTATGAGCCGGGTGTTTGGAGCTCTGTAGCTCGGTCTTATTCACACTGACAAGTTCAGCATCGGATCGGATCGAACCACGTACCCTGGAGGGGGGTGGGGGGGTCGTGAGTTCTGTAACACAGCGGTGTGTAAACCGGAGCATGGGTGAGATGGAGGTTGAAAGCGAAGTGGGGATGCTGCCATTGGTAAGTGGCTCTGAAATCGACCTTTTCTACTACTGTGGTGAAACCCTGTAGGGGGATCACACACTCCATGCCGTGACGTTATCGGGAAAGGGAAACAACCGGACGAGTAACTGTGTGCTCTGAAATCTGTTTGATATTACAGCAAGAAAGATGCGTTGTGTTTTTTATCTGTTTGTGGTTGCATCGTGTACACAGGAACAAGATGCTTCTCACTTCCAGTTCTCACTTATGTTATAGCAGCTATAAAAAGGTTTTCTCAACCTGGCCTTGTTGTTTCTATTAAAAAGACACTCGTCATAATCCAGCTATAAGCATTTTATCGTCTCACTTATAATCCTGCAATAATCCTGCTACAATTTATAACAAAGTCTTAATTACGCTATAATTATGCTAAAATTATTCTAAGACCCACCCATAATCCTGTTATAATCACTTTATTATCACTCTATAATCCTGTTATAATCATGCTATAATACAGCTGTAATCATGATATAATGATGCTATGATCACACTATAATCATGTCATAATCCAGCTATAATCCAACTATAATAATATTATAGTCTCACATCCAGCTACAGTATAATCTAGCTATAATCCAGCTATAATCCAGCTATAATCCGGGATTAATCACATTATAATCCAACAATAATCTTATAGTCTCACTTATAATCATGCAATAATCAAAATCCAAAGTTTTCTTTTATGCTATTGTTGTATATGTGTGTGTGTGTGTGTGTGTGTGTGTGTGTGTGTGTGTGTGTGTGTGTGTGTGTGTGTGTGTGGTTAAAGAAACGTTGATAATAATTTCTGAGGTAAAAGTCCAGCAGTACATGGCAGCACATAGAGGCTGAAATCTGATTGGACAAAAACTCTAACATCCACATAGACATACTGGAAGCAGTGCAGCCGAGAGAAACACTACGAAATGAAGAGAATAAACTGTTGGAAATAAATTAATACAATTTCATGGAATAAATATTAGAATTTAGGTTGTAAATGTAGGTCAGTGCTTCTGATAGTATTTAGGCCAGGAGAGGAGGTTTTGCTGAACCCTGACCACCCACCACTGATATAAATATATATACAGTGCAACCTCAATACTTGTTCTATTTCCCCTCGTGATTTAAAAAAAAATTAACTTTGCGAGGTTTTTGATGGTTTAAGGGGAATTGTACATGTACTGTAAACTCCTACGTGTCATAAATGTTTTATTTACTACTTTAAATGAATAATACAATAATAAAATAGTTTTTCAAACATTTTAATGTAAATTATTAGTAAAACTTCTTGCCGTATCTCATATATATATATATGTGTGTGTGTGTAAATGTGTACATTTATATACATGTATATATTTATTGCATGTATAAGTTCGATTGTGTGTATGTTTGTATGTAAGTATTTGTGTGTACGTCTGCACTTGTGTGTGTTTGTGTGTTTACATGTGGTTTTGTGTGTGTGCGTGTGAAGCTCTTATCCCATGAGATCATTATCTTCTCTAAATTTGTACACAGTAAGTTTAGCGTCTCATCAGTGTACATGTAGATTTTGTGAGGTCACTACCAGGCTTACCTTCGCTCCTATTCTTATTGGACAGCAGCGAGGGCTGCTGGGGGGCTGCAGCCAATCAGAGTGCTTGTGAGCTCATGGTGCCTGGTACAGTTAAAAACAATACTCATTCAGGTTTATGTGTCTCTGTGTCTCATTGTCACACACACACACACACACACACACACACACACACACACACACACACACACACACACACACACGTCAACATACATTTGTAGAAAAGGACAGAAAATGTGATGCTCCAACATTTAATTGCTGGACCAAACTACTTCATTAATTTAAATTATTTATTAAATTAATTTAATTAATCAAAAGAAAAAAAAATGTTTATGTAGAAAGAAAACGATGATTGGTTTGCGTAAGCTTGTGTAAGCTTATGAATTGGGGCAGAATAACGGGTGGGGTTAGGTGGAGTATTGGGCGAAGTTAGGTGGAGCAATGGGCGGAGCCAGGTGGAGTAATGGGCGGAGTCAGGGGCAGATTTATGGTTTGTATTTTTAAATGAAACCATTTAAAGAATCTTTGATATTCATGCTTTTTTTATCAATATACTCCGAAAAAAATCCGACAGATGTTTTTGTTTGTGTGTGTGTGTGTGTGTGTGTGTGTGTGTGTGTGTGTGTGTGTGTGTGTGTGTGTTTCAAGGCAAAGCCGAAGCTGTTCGAGCCGCTGGACTATGAAAGCGTCCTGGTCCAAAGGAAGACTCAGATTCTCAATGATGTCCTCCGGGACATGCTGCAGTTCCCCATCGAGGATTTTCAGGTATCGATTTATTACTGATTGCCAAAGTTTCAATTGTATCAATCTCATTAAGAGCATCAATCAGACTTCACTGGTCAGTTAGATGTTCCTGAATGAATCTCCTGGATGATGAAGACAAATGTACAAATGCGTCAGCTATTATGAGCATCTTTAATGAATTATAAGGAGTTGGACCATAATGTATGGGTTCATCTTTACAACCCGAAGCCAAGGTGTACAGAAGAACCGTGGCAGGTTCTCGAAGAAAATCGAGGCAGAGGAACACAATAAGACGTGGTGCAGGTGACCAACTGTGGAAAATGTATTAGGACATGCTGTGGAGAAACGTTCTCTGGATGAAGAGGAAGTGTGGTTTATTCAGCGCAGGCTGTTACAGAGACTCTGAGTAGACGAGAAAAGAAAGTGGTGATGTCAGACACCGACTCTGAGTAATGACATCATCTGAGTAGAGCAGAGAAATATGAAAGGTAGACTGATGACTATTCTTCTGTCTGATGTGCCTGCATCTGTGTGTGTGTGTGTGTGTGTGTGTGTGTGTGTGTGTGTGTGTGTGTGTGTGTGTAAGATGTGTAGTGTAAAGCGACAGGGCAGGACTCTGTACCCCACCATCCCTGAGGGAGCAGAGAAAAGTGCCAGCAGTCTATTTGTCCAGGAGGTGAGAGAAGAATCAGACCTGAATCTAATCAGACTTTCCTCTCCACCCTTACCTCCTCTTTCTTCTACTCCTCGTCTTTCTCCTTCTCTTCCTCCCCATTTTACCCATCTTTATATTTCTCCTTTCTCTCCCCAAACTTTTTTCTCCTCCTTCATCTTTTCCTGCTTCTGCTCCTCCTTCTCTTATTCCTACTCATCCTCATGTTCTTCACCTGCTTCTTTTCTTTTCCAAACAGTGCATTAAGGCGTACAACTCAGACTGGCACGTGATAAACTACAAATATGAGGATTATTCTGGAGACTTCCGTCAGCTACCCAAGTATCTATCTATCTATCTATCTATCTATCTATCTATCTATCTATCTATCTATCTATCTATCTATCTATCTATCTATCTATCTATCTATCTATCTATCTATCTATCTATCTATCTATCTATCTATCTATCTATCTATCTATCTATCTATCTATCTATCTATCTAAACTCTGTGTGCTTTCTGATCTAACAGCAAAGTTCCTCGGCCGGAGAAGTTGCCCTCTCATGTGTTTGAGATTGATGAGGATGCAGACAAGGATGAGGTACGTACACACACACACACACACACACACACACACACACACACACACACACACGCACACACACACACACACACACATGGAGACATGCAGATAAAGACAAAAAAAAAACCCAGAGTGCTGGCCGAGTGTGTGTGTGTGTGTGTGTGTGCGTGTGTGTGTGTTTCTGTGTGTGTGTGTGTGTGTGTGTGTGTGTGTGTGTGTGTCTGAAAATTCTCTAGCGACCATAGACCACCACTTCCTGTTTAATGTTTGCTTTCAGTAAAACAAAAGTCGAACAGGAAATAACAGCGCCGTGTTTGAGAAGCGAAGTTTCTTAATTAACTCGCGATCATCACTCCGTCGGCGGCCATTTTTTTTAACACTGCGAAAAGATCCATAAACATTTTCGAGACTCTTTTCATTAAAGCTTTTATTCACTGATTATCATCTGTTTATGGCTGAAAGTGAGGACAGGAGCTCGTGTAATGGACGTTCCTCGTTATTCAGTGTAACCTTTCCTCCTCCTTCTCCTCCTCCTTCCCCTAATCTTTCTACACATCCCTATTTTTCTCCTTCTTCTCCTCGTATCTTCTCTTCTTCCTCCTGTTTCTCTTTCTTCCACCTCCTATTTTCTTCCTTTTCTTGTTCCTCTGCTCCCTCCTCCTCCCTGGTTTTATCATCCCATCTTCTCCACTCCAACTCCTCATCCTTTTCCTCCTTCATCTTCTACTTCTTGTCCTTCTCCTCTTCTTTCGGTTTATTCTCCTCCTCCTTCTCCTTCTCCTCATTGTCTTCCTTCTCTTCTTCCTACTTAATCTTCAGTTTCACAGCAACTTTTAATGAGTAAAAAACAACCTGTGACTTTTTATCCATTTATAGTTACATTTCTTATTAGTTTATCAGATGTAGGACGTTTTGGAGACAAGGTGAGGGAGGTGAGATTGAGATGGTTTGGACATGTGTAGAGGAGGGACATGGGGTATATCAGTAGGAAAATGCTGAGGATGGAGACACCAGGAAGGAGGAAAAGAGGAAGAACAAGGAGGAGGTTTATGGATGTGGTGAGGGAAGACATGCAGGTAGTTGGGGTGAAAGAGGAAGATGTAGAGGACAGAGGGGTCTGGAGACGGATAATCCGCTGTGGAGACCCCTAATGGGAGGAGGAGAAGAAGAAGAAAAAATCTTTCATGATACTTCGTTGTTTGGCACTGGAGACTCCTTCCATACATGTGGAGTGTTGTTTCTTCTGCTGTTGCTGCTGCTAATGATGATGAAGATGAAGATGATGATTTTGATGACATCATTTCACTTCCGAGATCGAGTCGTTACAACACAACTGACTTTTTGTCCTTTTCAGGATACGTCGTCTCTGTGCTCTCAGAGAGGCGGAGTGTCCAAACAAGGCTGGCTTCATAAGGGCAATATGAACAGTGCAATAAGTGTCACAATGAGGGTGAGTAATCACACACACACACACACACACACACACACACACACACACACACACACACACACACACACACACAAACACACACACACACACACACATGTATACTGTATTTAAAAGCCAAACCCATTACAGGATTTGCTGCCAATGGAATCTGAATTCTACATCGAAACACTTTTACTATAGGGGCAGAATCAGTGTGTCTGGGGGGCAGACACTTGGCACCTATAGGGCATATCTCATTTTAATGTGTGGAGATTATAGGACCCCATCTTGTTTTTATCACTGTAAGAACACCCTTATTCATGTTTTACCTACTCTATTGGCATCCTACGGGGCACTTTATTACATTGTATTTATTGTATTGGCACCCTTTGGGGCACTGCATCACATTTTATTGACTGTATTGGCACCCTTTGGGGTAGTTCATCACATTTTATTGATTGTATTGGCAACCTAGAGGGCACTTCACCACTCCACACCAAAATTTTATCTTTATTAAGTATTGTATATATTTGAGATTTACCCTAGAGGGCAGTGTATTTCTTTATTTATCACAGGTTTACCCTAGAGGGCACTGTATCTTGTTTTTTCTACTGTATCGGCACCATAGATAGCACTGTATCACATTTTCTCTACTACGGCGACCCATGTGGGCATTTTTACTGTGATTCTCGGGGGATCCAGAGTAAAATTCTTCTCCTTGAGTCCCCCAGTGCATGACCTCGTTATGAAGCCAGGTCTATCATGACTTCCTGTTCTAAGTTCACTTTCCCACGCTCTCAAAACTGTATATTTAGACTTTTCGTGTCAACTTTTTTAAACACACTGCAATCTCTTGTTGTTTGTATATTGTTTGTTCTGTTCTCCAGTCGTTTAAGAGGCGATATTTCCAGCTGGCGCAGCAGGGGGACGGATCCTACAACCTGAACTTCTACAAGGACGAGAAGATCTCCAAAGAGCCCAAAGGGACCATCTTTCTTGATTCCTGCATGGGGGTGGTACAGGTACAAAGAGCATCATAGACACACTGTGTATGGATACGACAGAAAAAGTATGGTCAAAAGTATTGGCACCCCATAAAAGAATAGAGTTTGTGTGTCGATGCACTGCAGTGGCTGAGCTGCACTATTGGAAGCTGTTTCACTGTTTAGTCACCATTTTGTCCTTTTTGGATCATACCTTTGCCTTTTTTTGAAGGGAAATTTTGTTTGGCACATGGAAACAAAAGAAAAACGCCACATGTATGTCGGAAACACTTAAGTTAAATAAATTATAATCATTTTCTTTGTAGTAGCATGTTAAATAAATTGAATTGATTTATTGCTATTTTGCTGTGTATGTTGTTGAATGGCAACTGACTTGCTGTCTTCAATGAAATTAAGTTAGTACCGTTAGTCTCTAAACATTTTGATCCCACCTCAATAAGTATGTGTATAAAATAATAGTAATAATAATAATAATAGTTCAAAATAAATCGATACTAATCCGAGATCAGAATCTAAAATTGTCCACTTTTCGTGTAAATGTTACCAGTTACCAGGTATTTACACTCGTTTCTCTTTTTTCATCTTTTATGTCCCATGTGTTTTTGAATGATCTGTTACTATTGTATGTAATTTCCACTATTATCAGCGGTGCTGCTGTAGAGAATTAATCAACACCTCCTGACCAATCAGGATCGAGAATTTACTGCACCATAAAATCAATATGATTTATAAATCTATAGCGGAATTTATGAAATTTCTGGTATTTTCTGGTATTTTATGTTGTGTGTGTGTGTGTGTGTGTGTGTGTGTGTGTTTGTGTGTGTGTGTGTGTGTAGAACAGTAAAGTGCGGCGTTTTGCCTTCGAGCTGAAGATGCAGGATAAAAGCACGTACCTGCTGGCTGCAGACAGTGAAACTGAGATGGACGAGTGGATCAACATCTTGAACAAAATCCTGCACAGCTGCTTCGAGCTGGCCATGCAGGAGCCACGCAACGGAGAGCTGCACGACGGTGTGTGTGTGTGTGTGTGTGTGTGTTTATATTATATATGAACGTGTTGTGGCATGTCACGCTGTTTGTAATGTAGCATTGTATTGTTCATGGCGTAGCTTCCGTAGAGTTTTTATTGTGGAGCTACATTGTTCATTGTGTAGCTACAGTACAATTTACATTGTGCTCATGGTGTAGCATTATAGTGTTCCTGAGTTGAGTCACATTCTTGTTGTATTTTTGTATTTTGTAAATATGTGCGTTTTTTTCTTGCTGTGTTTCAGATGATGAGTCGGGGAAGCCAGAAATCTCATCAGAGAACTTTCAGGACAGTTTTCAGGTAGCTCTGTGTGTGTGTGTGTGTGTGTGTGTGTGTGTGTGTGTGTGTGTGTGTGTGTGTGTGTGTGTGTGTATGTTTATAAATGAAATAGTTTGTAAACTATTGCTGCAGATTTCTAGATTCACTTCAGGAACTTTATTAATTATTCATTTTCTTTTAGAAACTTCAGTCCTTCACCTTCTTCAATCATCAAGTTTTTTACTTTATATTCACTGTTACTTTTGCACTGGACTAATGTTCTTTCTTTCTTTCTTTCTTTCTTTCTTTTCTTTCTTTCTTTCTTTCTTTCTTTCTTTCTTAAAATTGTTCTTCCTTCTTTTCCTTTCTTTCTTCTCTTCTTTTATTACATTTTTTTCTTCCTTCCTCCCTCCCTTCTTTTCTTCTTCTTTCTTACTTTCCTTTCTTTTCCTTTCTTTAACAGAGTGCGCGAGACATCGAGTCCAAGATGCAAAACGAAACACGTCACAAACTTTTCACGCTGGATCCGGACACACAGGTGACCACAGAAGCAGTGACACTGGAGATTCTTTCTGATATCATAGTTACATATAAATATCAGATTGTGTGTGTGTGTGTGTGTGTGTGTGTGTGTGTGTGTGTGTGTGTGTGTGTGTGTGTTAGAGGTTGGATCTGTCAGGCATCGAGCCGGATGTGAAGCCGTTTGAGGAGAAGTTTGGGAAGAGGCTCCTGGTCAGCTGCAATGATCTGTCCTTTACCTTACAGAGCTGTGTGACGGAGAACGAGGACGAACCCACGACTAACGTACATCACGTCACACCACGTTTGCTAATAACCAGATTGACTCTGGACAGCTGTAATTACACTTGCAGCCACTA
>JBCEWE010000426.1:259765-268613 GCA_039877035.1 Silurus lanzhouensis
GTTTCACAATTTTAATCTCAAATCAAGGTTTCAATCGTTTTTATTTTTAAATCAAGGTTTGATTTCCAGCTAAAGGCTTTATTCTGAGGCTCAGATCTTATTCCCACATCATTGTTCGAATCCTAGGTTGCAGCTCCAATCTTTTATTTATAAATGATATTGATGATTGATTATAAACTTCTCGTTCTGAAGTGCTGAAATGGGAGATGTAGGGAGCGCTAGTCAGAGCGATTAGTCAGGAGTGGAGCTTCTGCAGCATCGATTTGTTCCGACTCTGTGTGTTTCAGGCGAGGAACATTGCAGTGTGTGTGGAGTTCAGGGATTCTGATGAGGATGATGCAAAGCCTCTTAAGGTGTGACTCACATACACACACACACACACACACACACACACACACACACACACACACACACACACACACACACACACACACTCAAAGCACATTATTAATGTATTCATTTTAAATTATTGAGTAATACACATTTATTTATTGATCATTTATGTCACATACTGTATGCACAGTTTAAGCGGTAGGTTTTAGTGTGTGTGTTTGTGTGTGTGTGTGTGTGTGTGTGTGTGTGTGTGTGTGTGTGTGTGTGTGTGTGTGTGTGTGTAGTGTATCTACTCACGTCCCGGGGGTCCTCTCTTCAGCACACACGCCTATGCAGCAGTGTTGCATCACCAGCAGAACCCAGAGTTCTATGATGAGGTGAGGCATAAATGTTCTGATCTACAGATTTGGATGATTAAAGCTGCAGTATGTCATTTTGAAGCTTCATCCTAAACTCTTGAACTCTCATTAGAAACTAAATGTATAAAATAAGCTTAGGTTTGGTGATGCTTATGCTCCATGAGCTTGCTTTCATGCACCAGAACTTCTTCCCCACTTTCCGCCCCAAAAGAAAGTTACATACTGCTGCTTTAATAACAGCAACACACTGATCTAATAATTCAGTATAACATTGTGTGGATTTTTCTAAAGAACATCATAAGATGATATCTTTCCTTTTACATTCCGCGTGTCAGATTAAGATCGAGCTTCCGACTCAGCTCCACGAGAAACATCACCTACTCTTTACGTTCTACCACATCAGCTGTGACAGCAGCAGCACAAAGAAGCGGGACGTGGTGGAGATGCCGGGTACAACACCACCATCACCACCACCATCACCACCACCACCACAAAGTCCACCTGCGCTTGATTAAAGATGTTCTTTATGTGTGTGTGTGTGGGAGACAGTGGGTTCTGCGTGGTTGCCTCTGCTGAAGGATGGACGAGTGATCGTGAGTGAGCAGCAGATCTCCGTGGCGTCTAATCTTCCTCCCGGATACCTGAGCAGCCACGAGGCTGTTAACAAGGTGATGATCTCTCCAACTGTGCTCCATCACACCACATGGAATTCTTTCCTGTTACAAATAGTTCTATTTTTTACAGAATCACTGATTAGTCTCAGTGTGGATTATTGATTGAGATTATTTTAGACGATGCTGTAACCGTTTGCTGTTTGTGCACCAGCACTCTGGTCCGGAGGTGAAGTGGGTAGATGGAGGACGTCCTCTCTTCCGAGTGTCCACACACCTCGTCTCCACCATCTACGCCCAGGTGAGTGAAGAAGGACATCGTTGTCACTAAAATCATTATTATTTATTGTTCAAATTGTTCTGGAGTTAAACTGGGAACAATTCATTAACGGTGTAAAATAGTTAATTAGCAGCATTAACATGTGTTCAGTAGGGTTTAGAGCTCTACAGCAGATGATCTTCCAATTGAACCCATGTAACACAGATCTTCATGGAGCTGGATTTGTGCTCAGGGGCATTTGTGGACAGGTTTAGGTCTCTAGTTTAAGTGAAGATTGTAATAATACTGTATCCAAAGATGTTATATACAGTTGTGTACCTTCAGCTTTGTGGTAACTGTTTTGGGAAGAACCACACATGACTGGAAAACTGAAGTGTTAGTAATGCTAAAGTCGGGTTGCCAGATCTTTTCCCTTTCATCAGTTTCAAAACATTATTAAACCCCAATGGTTTGTAATCTTCAAAGGTTTGTCATCCATTTTGCAGTCTGAATTAATTATACACCCACTTCATCTTCATATCTGTCCCCATCCTTAGGATCAGCACCTTCACAACTTCTTCCATCACTGCCAGAAGATGGAGAATGGACCAATTCAAGCCACAGAAGGTGGCGATTTAGTCAAGTACCTCAAGGTGACAAATATGTTCTTCTCAAGATTTTATTTACTGTGAAGTCATAAAAAATATTTCCTGAGAACATTTCTCCTCACGCTTTGTCAGAGTCTCCACGCCATGGAGGGTCACGTGATGATTAAGTTCCTGCCAACCATCCTGAATCAGCTGGTGCGTGTCCTGACCACAACGAGTCAGGAGGATGTGGCGGTGAACACCACAAGGTTGGAGTAAAAGACATGAAGCGTATTCAATCATCTCTGTCATCTTAAAGCTCCATCATGGAACATCGTCTTAAATACACTGTATATCAATGATTGATTAGGTTGGTGCATCTCTGTGTCTACAGGGTGATAGTCCACATCGTAGCCCAGTGTCATGAAGAAGGTCTCGAACACTACCTCAGATCGTATGTCAAGGTAAACGTGTGTGTAAAATATGTTTATTAGGATTTATAAATCCCTCCAGATTAAATTGTATGTAATCCAATGTTGTGTTCATTGTGGGGTTTTTATCTCGTGCAGTATGTGTTTAAAACGGAAACCTGCTCAACCATAAACGGGAAGACGGTGCACGAGGAACTGGCCCGAGCCATGACAGCCATCTTGAAGCCCTCAACTGATTTCCTCACCAGCAACAAACTCCTCAAGGTGCCTCAGATCACCTTTAACATAACTTCTAACCTCCCTCATAATCCTACCCATAACCCTAGCCTTACACTTAATCCCACCCATAACCTTAACCCCACTTTAACCCTCCTCCCAACCCCACCCTCAACCCTACTCCTAAACCCCGCCCAACCCTACTCCTAACCCCCACCCTCAACCCTACTCCTAACCCCCACCCTCAACCCTACTCCTAACCCCCACCCTCAACCTCACTCCTAACCCCACCCCCAATTCTACTCCTAACCCCAACCCTACTCCTAACCCCCACCCTCAACCCTACTCCTAAACCCCGCCCAACCCTACTCCTAACCCCCACCCTCAACCCTACTCCTAAACCCGCCCAACCTACTCCTAACCCCACCCTCAACCCTACTCCTAACCCCACCCTCAACCCTACTCCTAACCCCCACCCTCAACCTCACTCCTAACCCCACCCCCAATCCTACTCCTAACCCCAACCCTACTCCTAACCCCCACCCTCAACCCTACTCCTAACCCCACCCCAACCCTACTCTTAACCCCACCCCAACCCTACTCTTAACCCCACCCTCAACCCTACTCCGAACCCCACCCTCAACCCTACTCCTAAACCCACCCCAACCCTACTCCTAACCCCCACCCTCAACCCTTCTCCTAACCCCACCCCCAACATTGCTCCTAACCCCAACCCTACTCCTAAACCCACCCCTACCCTACTCCTAACCCCACCCTCAACCCTACTCCTAAACCCACCCTCAACCCTACTCCTAAACCCACCCCTACCCTACTCCTAACCCCACCCTCAACCCTACTCCTAACCCCACCACCAACCCTACTCCTATCCCCAACCCTACTCTTAACCCCACCCCCAACCCTACACTTAACCTAACACTTAAACCCCCAGTCAGATATTGATGTATTTGTGTACATGTGTGTGTGTGTGTGTGTGTTTCAGTACTCCTGGTACTTCTTTGAGGCCTTAGTGAAGTCCATGGCTCAGCATTTATTAGAAACCGGCAAAGTCAAAGTGAGTGGAATTGTTACACAGCGTCTAATCGTTACTATTAATGCTGATGTTTAAAAATGTGGTGACTGATGATTTCAAGACTTTTTTTAGTTGTCGAGGAACCAGCGCTTCACCGCTTCCTTCCATCACGCTGTGGAAACTCTGGTGAACATGATAATGCCTCACATCACTCAGAAGTACAAAGACAATCTGGACGCCGCCCGCAACGCTAACCACAGCCTGGCCGTCTTCATCAAGGTGCCGGAGACTGGAAGTTTTATTTCATTCAGAGAATTTGACCATTCAGTATAACATATATAAAGCTTGTAAAATCTATTTCTGCCATCAATTTTATTTTACATCTTTTTTTTACACAGCGCTGTTTTACATTTATGGATCGCGGCTTTGTCTTCAAGCAGATCAACAACTACGTCAACTGCTTTATGCCTGGAGATCCCAAGGTAAAGAATTAACATCAAATACAGTCTCAATCAGATGAGGAATAAAACACTGGGTTGTTGTGGTGTTAGAGGAAAATCACCAACAATGAGTTACTGTTACCATGACAATATTTTCCCCTCACATGAAGTAGCCTGAAAAAAGGACCTAGGACTGTCCCCAAAGTGCTGACACTGAAGACTCCTTCCATGAATCTTAAACACACTGTATCACTTAATACAGGTGTATCTACAAGCTTCCAGATGAAATGATGAACACTGCGAATTTTCGTTTCTATAATACGATCTTGTCTCCTGCAGACGCTGTATGAGTTCAAGTTTGCGTTCCTAAGGGTGGTGTGTAACCACGAGCACTTTGTCCCGCTTAACCTGCCCATGCCTTTTGGAAAAGGAAGGATCATGCGCTTTCAAGGTATACATGCTTTGGGTTTGAATGTTTGACTCAAATATTACTAGCTCTCACTGAAAGATCACAGACTCTCTCTTTGCTGACAGTAATCAGGTTTAGGAGGTGATATTAGATTATGTTCACAGCCATTTGCTTTCTGTCTGCCTTGGTACGTTTCTCCCTCGTGCTGAGGGAAGAAACGAGAAGACGCTCTGTGTGAAATTTAGATGAATGTACAGTAGCTGATTTATTTCCTTTACTTTCCTTTAAAACACGTTTTCTGGTGAATTTAATGTAATCATATGTTTTACTTCCACTTCAACTTGCAGACCTGCAGCTCGACTACTCATTGACTGATGACTTCTGCAGGAATCACTTCCTGGTTGGTCTCCTGCTTCGGGAGGTCAGCGGAGCCATGCAGGAGTTACGAGAGATCCAGCAGACCGCTATAAGTGTTCTTAAAAGCCTGATGATCAAACACACGTTTGACGATCGATACACCACCAAGGTACCTCACTGACCTGACTAAAATGATGCAGAGGAGAATATGATACAGCTTGACTTGAGTGTGTGTGGGTGTGTTTCAGAGTCAGCAGGCTAGGCTAGCCACTCTCTACCTGCCCCTGTTTGGAATATTTCAGGAGAACGTTCGCAGGCTGAATGTCTGGGAGATGTGTACCGGTCACGTGAGTTTTATTTAATATTATGATAATCCAGGAAACAATTCGGTTTCTGTTATCATTTACCTTCTGTTGGCTAAAGCGAGGAGTTAGAAAATGATCTTGCAGGACAATGGGATTGTTTAGATCATCACTGAGAGCAAACAGGATGGGTCAGATTATCTTTGGGAGCGAATGGGGTTGATTAGTTTATCATTAGGAATGAACAGGAAGGGTCAGATTATCATTGGGAATGAACAGGAATGGTCAGATTATGAACAGGAATGGTCAGATTATGAACAGGAATGGTCAGGAATGGACAGATTATCTCACTTTTCATGCACTTTTCTTTTAAATGCATTCCTCATTACAGAACATGAAGGAAGAGCCTCTGTCCCTCATCCCCACTGCTTCCTCATACAAACTCGACAACAGTCTCCATAAGGATGTTTTTGGGGTCATTTCAGGTACCGGTAAGTATGTGTGTGTGTGTGTGTGTGTGTGTGTGTGTGTGTGTGTGTGTGTGTGTGTGTGTGTTATTAACACTTACATACATATACACATAATTTTTTTTTTTACAAAATCATAATCAGATATGAGATCTGTAACTCGTCATCTGTAACTCGTCTGTCGGTCACGTCGTTCCATCGAGATGTTGTGTCTCCACAGCCTCGCCCCACACCTCCACTCCGAACGTCAACGCCGTGCGTCACGCCGATTCCCGCGGCTCTCTGCTCAGCACCGACTCCGGAAACAGCCTCACTGAGAAGAACGGCGAGAAGAGCATCTCTGTGGATAAGGTAGAACATGTCAGAACTTTGTTCTTCCCCTATTTACAGCTGATTTACATTCCAGCCAAGATGTACTTTTTTTATTTCATTAATCACACCTAAACCTGCCCCCCATGTAAACTCTGACCAATCAGCAGAGGGAGAGGTGCACTCGTAGACACACCCTCATGGTGCTCCCCCTCCCCTTGGAACCAGAAGACTCCGCCCATTGTAGTAGGGCAGCTAAGAGGTTCACGATGGACTTTTCTCTTCTGTCGACCTCCGGTGTCTCTGAGAGCGAGACAGAGATCACCACCGTACAAGTAGATCTTAATGAGTGTCCTCTTCCTGGGGAGTGAAGGCCTGTGTGTGTGTGTGTGTGTGTGTGTGTGTATGTGTGTGTTATGAGCACTTATTTGTTCTTTTTTGCAGTGGTTTTTATTTCCAATGAGATTTCAAGTGGTAACAAATAGTTTTTAATTTTGTGTGTGTGTGTGTGTGTGTGTGTGTGTGTGTGTGTGTGTGTGTGTGTGTGTGTGTTAATAGACCCAGTCTGCAGCTGCTGTGGTGAGCTCTGTTCTGCGCTCTGACAAACTGGACCGAGAGGAAATCAAGAATCTGCTTATGTGTTTTCTGCATGTACTGAAGAGCATGTCTGAGGGTCCGAAAACACACACACACACACACACACACACACACACACACACACACACACACACACACACACACATAGAGTACTGTACGTTCTAATAGAGTATGGCATTGTTTTCATAGCAACATAGAACTAATAGAATAGGTTTTAATACAGTGCATTACTATTTCTTTAGTAGCATCGTACTTATAGAGTACATTCTAATAGAACATGTTATCGTTTCCATAGTAACATAGTACTAATAGAGTATAATCTGATAGAGCACTTTATTGTTTTCATAGTAACACAAGCTTGTTCACAAGGACATGTAACATATAACTCATGATCGGATAAGGAAGCGTGTTCATGGAAGGAGTCTCCAGTGTCAGCAGACTCTTTTTAAATTGCCGCATTTGAAGTTCTTCCTCATTTTCATTTTCCAGATGCGTTATTCACCTACTGGAACAAAGCATCTCCCTCTGAGCTCATGGACTTCTTCACGCTGATAGAGTAAGAACTTTAACGTTTAGAATCCGTAACTTTTTTTCTAATTTGAGTCGCGAAAACTTTACCGTTGTTTTTCTCTTTTCTGTCACTCAGAGTGTGTCTCCGTCAGTTCCGATACATGGGGAAGAGGTTCATTACCAGGTACGATCGGAATGGTGTAGAAAATAGATCACACACACGACACACCTGATGAACATTTGCATTGCTGAAAGAACACTGCCCTGAATGACCCTGTCCCAATTTGTGTGTGTGTGTGTGTGTGTGTGTTTTTGACTGAAATGCCTGCGAGTGTACAGTTAGTCAATGCTGCCTATAACCTCCTGGTGTCCCTGCACGGGGTAAGAGCTGAGTCCTGCTGAACGGCTGAATACAAACCAAACCGCACGCCATGTAACCCATCATTTACTAACAACCACTTTATTTACATCCTCACAAACGCTGTTTGTGTGTGTGTGTGTGTGTGTGTGTGTGTGTGTGTGTGTGTTTTGTCTCGTATGTGTTTGGTTTCTTATCATTTCACTGTTTAACCTTGATGTCCTCCATCCAGCTCCAACCAAGCTCAATGAAAGACTGAATACGCACGTGAAAGCACTCCAGGGTTACAAATTATACCTAGGATTTACGTGGCCATGTGTTTCCTAAATCTTGTGCATGCCTCAGTGTGCAGTGTGACTCTTCCAACCATACTGTACTTCTCCACTCGTTTCTCCTCAGACGTGTGAAACCACAGCGACTGTGTTTTTGCTGTTGTGACTGATTGATGTGGAACATTATGAACTTTTTTCATCGCTGGACTTTTCACTTTTTTTATTATTATTTCCTAGGAACCAGGAAGGAGTGAGCTTTATGACTCCCGACAGGAGGTCACTGACTCTTCCTGTGTCTCGTAACAGAGCGGGGATCCTACACACACGCTTACACCAGCTGGGCAACGTGGAGAGCGCACACACCTTCAACCACAGTAAGATGCCTTTTTTGAAACATACATGTACACTACAGTATATGGACAGAAGGTTTGTGGACACCTGAGAATAAGATTGGAATGTGCTTCTTTTTGAACATCCCATTCCACATTTCTTGTTATAAGAAGCTCCACATCTCTTCTGGAAAGATGTTCCACTAGATTTTGTGGAGATTCGTTCAGCCACGAGGGTGTAGTAAACCAGGTGAGGTGAGGTGAGGAGGCCTGGGGGGTGCAGTCAGCGTTCACATTCATTCATGTTCAGTTGGGTTGAGTGCCAGAGCCCCATAGAAGAAGAGCACCAAATCCAACCCATGTAAAGTAGAGCTTCATGTTGCTGGCTTCAAGTGAAGGAAATTGCTACCTCCAGCTCATATGGTGTCCCAATACTTTTGCCCATATTCTCTACACAATACAGCGGAGTGTAAATCAGGTTTTCTGTCATTTCTTTTCCAGCATATGGACATGTGGATTCTGACGCGTGTCTGCTGGAGGCCAACATTTCCACTGAAGTGTGTCTGACCGTCCTGGACACTCTCAGCATCTTCATCATGAGCTTTAAGGTACAACAGCCTTAATTCTACACCACACTGATCTACAGCAGACCAAAAACAGGCATGTGCACTA
>JBCEWE010000588.1:17500-90000 GCA_039877035.1 Silurus lanzhouensis
ATCTACCTCTCACTGTTCCTTTACCTCTCACTGTTCATCTACCTCACACTGTTCCTTTACCTCACACTGTTCCTTTACCTCTCACTGTTCATCTACCTCACACTGTTAATCTGCTTCTGTAAGTACTCTCTCACACTGTTCATCTAACTTTCACTGTTCCTCTACCTCAAACTGTTCCTCTACCTCAAACTGTTCCTCTGCCTCACACTGTTTCTTTGCGTCTGTAAGTTCTTTACCTCACACTAAACAGAGCTAAACCTTTAGCCACACCCCCTTTACTATCACTGTGTTTTAATGTTCATTATGATCGTGTTCCTCACTATGTTTCTCACTATGCTTCACCATTTTCCACACTGTGTTATTTACCATATTCCTCATGATGTTCCTCATTTTGCTTACTTTGTTCCTTGCTGTGTTTTTTACCACGTTCTTTACCATGTTTCTCACCATGTTTCTTAGTGGAAGATCTGGAGAGGAATGACGGCAGCGCCGAGAAGCCCTATTACATGTCCAAGAACCTGATGAAGATCCTGAACAAGAAAAACAAACAGCCCAAAAAATGAGTCTTCACGTCCTGCTCCACTTAAACCCAGTCACATGACCAGTGATCTTCTTTACCTGCTCTCACACACTGCACTTTAACCTCCTTTACTAGCATGTGCTGTTTTTACTGCTTTTAGTGTCCAGGTTTCTGACTTACACCAGCGTCCAGCTCCACGTCTCCTCCAGGCCGCTCTATCAGCATCTCTCCATGTTTAACCAGATGATGATTCTGAGACTGATCCTTGGCTGATCCTTGCCCAAGTTGTTTTATTACGTTCTTCAGTGGGACTTTAACGTGTTCACAGTTTATTCTGAAATACGTGATTAGCACGTGTTAGCTTAGTTTTATAGACGTTTATCTACTATATTTTATAGAATTGTACAGAATTGTTTTAGAAACTGAAACTCCTGAAAAAATATAGATTCCAGAAACACTGATCCCAGACGTGATGCTTTCTACACACGCTGAATAGACACGTGAGAAACGTGTAAAAGAGGCGTGTTTGGTGTCTTGCTTCTTTTCTGAATTCAACTTTAACCTTTGTTGCCATTAGCTGTGTGTGACCGATTAAACACACACACACAAACACACACACGCACACACACACACACACACACACACACACACATCCAAGTCAAGTGTGTCCTTGTTTCCTATGTTCTCATTAGCATGTTTTCTGTTTAAAGCTAGGCTAGCATTAGCATGGACAGGTTTGCTATGTGGTTTATATTATTACCACACACACACACACACACACGCGCACGCACACACACATAACCAGCTTTAAACGTGTCTGTATAATTTATTTCAGTGAATGTTTGTATATGAATCATTAATCTGGATCAACAGAAGAAAACTACTCAACACTGTGAAGCTCTGGAGCAGTGAGGGGTGTGTGTGTGTGTGTGTGTGTGTGAGAGGTTTAATATTGAGATGAATGGTTTATATTTTATACAGAGTTATGTGTGTAAATGATTTATCTGTGTGTGTGTGTGTGTGTGTGTGTGTGTGTCAGACTCTACATGACTGTAATGTTTGCCTGATGCTCTGAGAGACACGTCCATCTTTATGTTCCTCAACTTTAAGTGCCAGAGGACAAAAATTTTATTTTTAAACAAATAGACGTTTATACAGTGATGATGATGATGAGTGGAATTGATGCAGCTGTGGAGTAAAGTGTTTATTATAAACTCTGTCTCAGTGTGTGTGTGTGTGTGTGTGTGTGTAGTTGCTGCGCTTCCTTGTGCTCTAGAGTCGAGTCATTCTGGATCTCTTCAGTGCACACAGTTCCACGCTCTTTATTCCAAACTGGTTAGAATCAATCAGTTGATATTTTTCTTGAACCTTTTAAACTTGTTCCAGAGCCCTGTGTGTAACCGTGCTCTAGAACACCTCATGCTGCTCTAGAATGGATGTTCTAAAAACTTGGTAATTATCTAATTCTACAGCCTTAAAGTTACATTTTATTCTGTTTTACTTATAGAGCGTTTTAACAAATCAGCAGAACACAGATCATGAGTGAGTCAGTGGTGACTTGTGGTGAAGGAAGAAACCTTGAGAGGAACCAGATTAAAACTGATCCTCATCCTGAACACCAAATGCCCATTTATTAGTTTCATCATTGATGAGGGTATAAACAGTTCAGTGATGGAGTTTAAATACAGGCTGTGGTTCTGAGCACATTGTAGCAGACATGATATTAATTACAGTCCAAATCCTTCCTCAAAGTTGCTCAGTAATCTCGTGGATCTTCATGGATCTGTTTGAATCTTCAAGTAAAACTCTTTCATTCTGGTCTTAGTCTAAATTCATTTACATAATACTGGTCTAGAACCTTCTACTTGATATTGGTTTTGATTGCTTTCATTTTACTTTTAAACCCTTTCTTTCATTAAGTTCTAAACGTTTCTGTTGAAATGTATCTGGTGTCTTCTCATCACCATTGTTCTGTTCTCCAGTTACTGAAGCTCCAATTCACTCCTCAAAACCTTGTGTATAATACTGTTAAAAAAGCCCTTCAGACCCGCCCCTTCTACCTCAGGAGTCCCTGCTGAAAATAATAAAGTAAAACATTTATATATAAAAAAAAATAATAAAAAATAAATAAATAATAGATGGGAGACAAACAGATGATTAGATGAGAACAGATGAGACTGAATAATCAATATAATAAAAAAAACATACAACAAGAGAAGAAAAAAACAAGTGAAAAGAAAAACGCACTAAATTATAAACTTAATTTATTAGGAAATAAAAATAAAGAAAAATATACAGAATTTAATCAGTGGAAAAGAATTAATTAGAAATAAACCATGGAGAAAAGGAAGGAAGGGGAGAGAGAGGGAGGGAGAGAGAGAGAGAGAGAGAGAGAGAGAGAGAAAAAACAACGTCTACAGATAAACAGAAAAAAACTAAAATAACCAAATAAAAGAGGTGAAAGACAGAAGAGTGGAACAGAAGTGAATAAAGGACAGAGACTGAAATAAAACAGAATTAAACAATCTGAAAACAAATCATTTATAAAAATGAACAGAATTTTATACACACTAGCACCAAAAGTTTGTGGACACAAACCCACACGCTGGTATGTGCTTTTTGAACATCTCATTCTACATGTAGTCTTCATTCACTGCTATAATGAGCTCCACTCTTCTGGGAAGATGTTCCACTAGATTTATTCCTCTACAGGGTGTTAGTAAAGTCAGGTAGTGATGTAGATGAGAAGATGAGGAGGTCTGGGGTGCAGTCAGTGTTCAGTATGGTTAGAGCTCTATAGCAGGAGAACTTCTACATCATACAGCCCATGGAAAGCAGATCTTCATGGAGTTGGCTTTTTATGCAAAGTACCCGAAGACGTCCTACACAACTTTGGGTAACAGTTTAGAGTAAAAAAAAAAATGTGGGTTAAACGTGTTTATAGAGAGCAAATAATAATAAAAATTGGAGCAGAGCAGAAGAAAACAGAACCAAACAAAACAAAGAAAACAGGAGGCGGGGTTTAGATCCGATAGGAAACATTTATTGACAGACGCTCCGTATAGGACCCCGCCCACATCCTGTAAGCTCCACCCACAACCCCAACACAGATTAAGTCTTTTATTCAGGCCAAAAAAGACGAGTAATACAACAGCAAGGTAAAGCGCAACACACACACACACACACACACACACACACACACACACACACACACACACACACACACACACAGCTTGATCACCACCATCCTGATCTGAACCCCGCTTGGCCGAGTGTGCATGGCCATGTGCTGTTATCTTTACAAAATGGCAGACGGGGCATTAATAAAACACTTCTCCCCAGAATGCTAGTCAAAAAACACTGCTAGCATACAATCAAAGCGCTAGGTCGTCCTCAGAATCCTGAGCTAGCTAATGGAACATGTTTGGAGTGTTTGGTTCTGGACAACTCAAGAACATGGTTCTAAAGTTCTCCTAGTCCTGGTGCTCCACGCTCGCTCTCGGGACCGAGTCCACAGACCGAGTCCACAGGAAAAACCGTCCCTCCTGATTTCCTCCATGGTGATGTTAGAACTTACAGAAGAGTACAGGAACAGACACTTGAGCTCATAATGGGGAAAAACACAAACACACACACACACACACACACACACACACACACACACGTTAACACGTCACGTGTCAGACTCACTCCACCGAACAGCGTTTGTAATAAACTGGACACCGATGTTACACTCCGCCCCTCAAAACACGGATTCACGTGACGTTTGTTCTAATGTCGGCCATTGTGAGGCTCCGTCCCAAACCGCGACCCCAGAGAACTCGTGATATTGATGTCGTATACGTGTGCAAAATTCGTAATGACGTGTTTCATATACCAACAGGGTTCATCAGAGCGGCTGTGGTAATGCACAGCGCTAATGTATTATATGATACGCTCACCGCTAGTTAGTCATTAAAATACCAGGCTGTGAGAGTGAAGTCACCCATCGAGTGCTCGCTCCCTACATGTGGAGAACACTGAGAAATTAAGGGCAGCAGAGGAAACACTGCTTTGGCCTGATTACTGATTAGCGTCGTCACACGTCAGAGGATTGACCACCATGCCTCAAGACTCGCATACATGACTCGACAATGACGGCCATCACTCACGTCCCTCGTTCAGACTCCTGTCCAGGACTCACAATCGGACCATCACTCACGTCCCTCGTTCAGACTCACGTCCAGGATTCACGACCTGACCATCACTCACGTCCCTCGTTCAGACTCACGACCTGACCATCACTCACGTCCCTCGTTCAGACTCCTGTCCAGGACTCACAATCGGACCATCACTCACGTCCCTCGTTCAGACTCACGTCCAGGATTCACGACCTGACCATCACTCACGTCCCTCGTTCAGACTCACGACCTGACCATCACTCACGTCCCTCGTTCAGACTCACGATCTGACCATTACTCACGTCCCTCGTTCAGACTCACGTCCAGGATTCACGACCTGACCATCACTCACGTCCCTCGTTCAGACTCATGTCCAGAACTCACGACCTGACCATCACTCACGTCCCTCGTTCAGACTCACGTCCAGGACTCATTTCCAACTGAAGGCTGTTTTTTCTCATCAGTATCAGGAAGAGATGGCAGTGAAGTTAAAGGCCAGTGACCACACACACCTTCACTTTACAGCTGAAAGGTCGATGTGGTACGCTTCATGACTCTTCTGGTTTACACTCGTGGCTCCATGTACAAGTAAGTAACGCTTCAAAGTGCTCTTGATCTACCCAAATGGGACGCCACTGGTTCACGGTAAGCCACTCCCCCAGAATTCACAGTTGCACACTGCGGCTGGTTACATCCTTTATTCGGCCCGATCCTACCGGCCTGGTCGCCAAACTGCTAACTGTTAGCTTTCCGTATCACTGTGTGCCTGACTTTTTGGCGCAAAATTTCTTTTGCGTGCGATGAGTTACTCTTCCTCTGACCTCTTCTAGTCTGAGAAAACCTTCTACATGGTTTCCAGAGAAACACGGACAATAGAAAAACGAGAGTAAACTGGAGGAGAAAATCCCAAACAAGCCACGGTGCAAGCTGTAATCGTACCTGGAAATGTTAGAGAGGAATTTAGCATTCGCCATTCAGGCACATCTGGATACTAATGCGGTGTGATGTTACGCTACAAACACATGAAGAAGAAAGCGGCAAGGCATGAAGGCTTCCCAGGTCCAAGCTCTTCCCTGATTATCCGAGCATGAACGCTTAGTGGTTGCGATGCTAGTTTTGCTAATCAGTAGCACCTCACAGATTAATCAAGCTGAAGACTCTGGATGGGGGGGCGTGGCTTACTTATGACGCATTTATCTAACACTAAAATGATCGTGGTAACCCCCTCGTTGTCATAGAAACCAGATACAAAGGGGATGGTAATACTCTTTCACACACTAATGCACTGAACACTAGTGTGTGTGTGTGCGTGTGTGCGTGTGTGAGACGAGGGATTCTCTTTGGTATGAAGCAGATATGATACGGTGGGATAATGAATGTAATGATGTGCACGTGTTTAATACTGATGCTCTCTCTGCATAATCCGTGTGTGTGTGTGTGTGTGTGTGTTGGTTTCGACATCATCTCTTCCTCCTAATTCTTTCGTCCAGTCTCTCTCTCTCTCTCTCTCTCTCTCTCTCTCTCTCTCTCCCCCTCCCTCCCTCCCTCCCCTACACACATTCACACACTCAGCATCCAGAAGAAGAAGAAGATGGCGAGGAAGAGGAAGAGCGAGTCCTGCCAGTTGTTGCCGTTGTTACCATTCCCGTTGGCTTGGTGATCCGGGGCGTAGTGAGGATCTAAAAATGATTTCCAATTAAAAAACAAAAACAAAAAGAATTTCAGACAGGCTGTGGAAGGAGTCTCCAGTACCAGTGTTCTAAGACGTGATTGGTTGAGGATCACCTGGTCTGTGGAACGGGTCGTTGGTGTTGAATATTGTGGTGAAGAAGCCGAAAGGAAAAGCACCGATACCGAAAGACATGTGGAAGCCGGTATCACCGAAACCCTGAAACTAAACACACACAATATTACTACAATCAATTCCTTAAATCCCGCCTTCCGCACGGGGACGATACTGACAATCTAACAGACTGTATCACTGACATCATTAACTCCTGTGTGGAGAATACTGTACCCACCAGGACTGTACAGTGTTTTCCCAACAACAAACCATGGAACAACCCTGAGATAAAGACTCTCCTTAAAAAAGAAGAGTGTGTTTAAATCAGGAAACAAGGAAGAGCTGAAAACTGTCCAGAGAGAACTGAAGATCAGAGAAGGAAAAGCTTGCTAGAGGAGGAAGATGGAGGATCAGCTGCAGCAGAACAACGTCAGCGGTGTGTGGAAGGGGCTCAAAACCATCACTGGTCATAAGGAGCCCAGCTGAATGATCTGAATCTAGTCTTTAACAGATTTGATCATATTGCTGTACATGTTCGACCTGAGCTTGAAGCTGGGGAAGGTGCCACGCTACTGACCAGTAGCACTGACCTCGCATCCAGGGAAGATATTGGAGAGGCTGGTGCTCACTAATCTCTGACCTCTGGTGAGCCAATCAATGGATCCACTTTAGTTTGCCTACCAACCTGGCATTGGAGTGTAAGACGCAGTTATCTTCCTCCTAAATCCAGATACTTCACACCTGGAAAAGGCTGGGAGCTCTGTGAGAGTCATGCTTTTTTTTACTTCTCTAGTGCTTTTAACACCATCCAACCTGTGCTCCGGAGGGATAAGATGGTGTACATGGGAATGAACGATCATCTGTCTGCCTGGATACTGGACTACCTCACAGACCGACCACAATATGTGAGGACTCTTGACTGTGAGTCTGACATGGTTGTCTGCAACACTGGAGCCCCACAGGGAACGGTTCTGGCCCCGTTCCTCTTCACCGTCTACACTGCAGACTTCATGTTCAGCTCAGCAACCTGTCACCTACAGAAGTTCTCTGATGACTCATCGGCCTGATCACGGATGGTGATGATGACAGGGAGTACAGAGGACTTATACAGATACTTTGTGGACTGGTGCCAACGGAGCTGCCTCCAGATAAACGTGAGGAAAACCAAAGAACTGGTGGTGGATTTCCGTAGGCACAAACACACTTCATCATTACCATCAGTGAACATTCAGGGAAAGAACATTGTGAAAGTGAACTCTTACAAATACCTGGTGTTCATCTGAACATCAAACTGGACTGGACAGACAACACTGAGGCAATGTTTAAGAAAGGGCAGAGCAGACTCCTTCTGCTGAGGAGACTAAGGTCTTTTGGAGTGCAGGGAGAGCTCTACTGAAGACCTTTTTTGACTCTGTGGTGGCCTCAGCCATCTTCTATGGAGTGGTCTGCTGGGGTAGCAGCAGCTCTACTGCAGACAGGAAGAGACTGGACAAGCTGATCAGGAAGTTCAGCTCAGTCCTGGGGATTCCCCTGGACACTGTACAGGAGGTGGGAGAAGAAGGATGGGAGCTAAACTATCATCATTACTGGAGAACATCTCTCACCCCCTGTATGAAACAGTTTCATCTCTGAGCAGCAGCGATACAGAAGATCTTTTCTCCCTGCTGCTATTAGACTTTACAATCAGAGCTGCTCAGTGAACCAGTCACCAAAATACACACTGTTACTGTTTAACTGTGTAATAATACCACCTGTGTGTAATTTTACCTGTAATACGTGCGTAACTAATTACTAGTGCTCTCTCTCTTCCTTATTTGTGTTTATACATTGTGTTGTGTTTATACTGTATACTATAGTGTGTGTCTGTTCTTTCATATATTTGCATTTATTTTTTCTTTGCTGCTGTAACAGAAATGTCCCCACTGTGGGACAAATAAAGGTTTATCTTATCTTATCTTCCCCATTACCCCCTGTAGGGTAGGACGACTTACCCCTCTGCTCTCAGGCTCTGTTCTCTGTCCCTGAGGTCGAGGTGGAGTTTTTAATCTGGAACACACACACACACACACACACACACACACACACACACACACACACACACACACACACACACACTTGATAAAGCTGTGGTATGACGTGAATGCGTGGCTACAGCGTATTGATAGCTTCAGGTGTGCTTGTGGTGTATACGGGGACGGACGTACCTGGGGTCCTCCTGGCTGGTGCTGCCACGGCCGTACAGAGGAATGACTTTGTCTCTGCTGATTCCTGCTTTGCACACAGGACACTGCTGCCTGCTTGGCCTCGTCTCCAACCACTGCAGGAGGAAACCAGGGGTTGCAGCTAGAACCTTACTAGTGCCTGTAAAACTGTACCCAACCCCAACTTCCTACCACTGCGACTACTGTTTCTACTCTTAATCAGCCTCCTTATCTTTCACAAGTGGACTTACGAGGTGGCATCAGAGAGTTTTGAGACTAGATTTGTAACACAAACAGCAGTCACAGGGAGCACCGACCTTTAGAAGTCCTGTGTACATGTTGTTACCACAGCTGCTGTTTCATCACGGACAGCAGGTTAGAACAAAGAGCAAACATAAAATTCTGCGTGAAACTGGGAAAATCTGCCACAGTGATGTTTGACATGAGGTACGTTTCACATATGGTGATGCCGCAACGAGTTGTCAAGAGCGGAAGAACATCACTGGAACACAACGAGAGATCAGGAAGAACTCTGACGTGCTTTACCCCTGAAAAAACGTTCGGCAACTCGTGCATGATGATCATCGGAGGACAATCGACATGATCTCACTTCCACATCCACCTTAGATGAAGATGCAGCTCAAAGGTCGTAGTTTTGACACCACTACAGCGATCAAGCAGAAGGTGATTGACACACGTCGAAAAGTAGACTCCAGGACACATTCCAGAAGAACACTATTACTGTGTTACCGTATTATAGTAATACTAGTACCGTATTACTGTGCAAGGGGACTATTTTGAAGGTGATAGTGTGGAAACGTAAATAAAGCACTTTCATGTAAACAGAGCGAGTCTCCAAACTTTTTGATACCACCTCGTATTTGGTGAGATGCTCATTAGCCTTGTAAGCTCACGATATCTCTTTTTTCTTCAGGTCCATTTCATTCTAGCCTGTGAGGAAACCACAGCACTGATAGGATAATGTTAATGCTAATTCACCTTTATTAGCATGGCTTAATGTAGGTGAAATTTTTTACTGTGCCATTACCGGGTCTACTTTTACATTTATGGCTTTTAGCAGATGCCCGTATCCAGAACACCTAACAACCGAGGGTCCCAGCAGGGAGTTTAACTTGAGACCTTCCAATCCAGAGTCCACTGCGCTACCACCTCCACCTCTCAGAATTTTACTTATCATGCTAGCAAATCTGTAACACCAGAAGAGGAGTTGACTTACCTGATGGAGACATGGCCAGCTGTGGAGACACAGAGGAACAGCAGGATTAATGACTGCAGTGTGAATTTACAAACAGGAGCACCGAATTTAAATTTAGGCAAATCAAGTCAGAACACCAGAACTTTGAAGACTCTCCAAATCTTTCTGGAAGTGGACAATTGTTCAATACTTTATAGACATAACTGAGAGGTAAACTGGTAGGTAGACACGGGCAGATCAGGTGTCCTAACAGATCTTCTCAATGAAAGTGTGCTGCTCAAGCATGGCCAAGTTTGTTTCTCATTTCAGGTTTAATTATTATGGCAGTCCACCAAAGTGATCAAGACTGTACATCACATGCCTTACACCTGACCCCCACTTTTCATCTGGCATCCTGAAGAGTCAGCAAAATGGCACCTTGATATTTCAGGAAGAGCATGACCAGGTTGTGGGTCAACGACTCCTGACTCATTGGGTGGGTCCTTGTAACTAGAGGTTGACCAATTCATCGGTTTTGCCCCTTAATCAGGACTGATATTTGGGCTACTCATAGTCTGCTGTCCACACAGATCTAATATCCAAGGGTGGTCCTTCTGGGAGCATTAAACTTCACCAAAATGTAAACAAGGTACATATTTAAGAGGTTTGGTTCAGCTTACTGTCTGTATTGGTGTAAAAAGCTTGTGGGTCCATGGGGGTCTTTGAGTACAGTCACTGCACCTCCAAACTGTGACTCATAAACATTATAAGGTCACCTGGCTAGTGGATCAGCATCACTCATATCCACCCAAACAGACCCTAATGAACCCGGTGAGAAGTTAGAAATTCTCTAGGAGGAGCTGGAATCTGTAGCCAGGGATTAAGAAACCTTGACTGACCTTTAATCCTGCTGTCACAACAACCCCTGAGAGGGACCGCAAACGAAACTGAATGAATGATGAGCACCACGGGCAGGTTGCACAATGGAAAGGACGAGGCATTAAACATGGAGCAGTGTTTACTAAACGCAGTACGGCTGCTCCGAGGGGAACCGGCGTTCGCTGCAAGAGTCAATATTTACATCAGGGTTTAATTTCAAGGTCACAAGCTGAAAGTTCTCCCACAACTCTACCACATGTTCTTCAGCTAGGTTAAGAACATTCTACAATAAGATCTATGTTGTTGAAGTTTTTCTTGCATCAAACAACAAACTTCAGGTAGGAACTATTTTTCTTCCCAAAGATTGTGACAGTGAAGGAACATCATTGTAGGACAGGTCTGAGGAAAAAAGCCTCACGACAACTGTTTGGATTTGACGCCTCTCTAGAGTATCATGGTGAAGCTCCAGCTCACGGATATAAATGATAAAAGCAGGTTACATTACTAAACAAAAATCCTGTAGGAAAGTGAATCGAGTATATGATTAGTGTTGCACTACAGTCAGAGTAATCCTGCTCTCCTACTGCTCTCCTAATCTCCACTTAACCCCTCTGACACCTTCTCAAGCACCTGTGGGGGATCATCCACAGCTCAGACTCCACCCATTCCTCCCCCATAAACCATGTTTACTCAACTACAGACATCCGCTCGGGGCTCTCAATCAAATCTCTAACTGAGGGGTGTCTTAACACGATTAGACCGAACTCAGTAAACACATTAATAATAAAGCATAGTGTGTACACACGTACACAGAAGTCCAAAAGTCCAACAGAACACGTTTAATTACACGTTAAGCGTTTTCTCCCATAGGTAAAGGTGGCTTGTGTAAAACATGGCTTAATGTGACTTTTCACGTTCTTCTGCTCCTCTGCTAGCCGTTGTTGTTGATCTGCTGTGACCTGCTGGATCTGCTGTGACCTGCTGGATCTGCTGTGACCTGCTGCATCAGCTGTGACCTGCTGCATCAGCTGTGACCTGCTGGATCAGCTGTGACCTGCTGGATCTGCTGTGACCTGCTGGATCTGCTGTGACCTGCTGGATCTGCTGTGACCTGCTGGATCTGCTGTGACCTGCTGGATCAGCTGTGACCTGCTGGATCTGCTGTGACCTGCTATGACCTGCTGAACCCCTACTGTATATAGTATGATTTATTACTAACATGTTTAATGAGTCTGGTCTTATAAAAACCACGCCTTGAGCCACATTAAGCATTTTTCCCCGTCAACCGTTTCAGAATGTCCTCCAGGGGGCAGAAGATGAGGAACGTTCCTTGCTGGTATCAATTCACTTCCATCACATATCCATCAACAGTGAACGATTTTTAAATACGCGTTTAGGCTCAACCAGTCAGTCACACGACCAGACACTAAAACGGTGTGGATTCTCAGAACCACAATGGAGCGTGATCTCCAGAACTCACCGTGACCAATCCAGACGTTAATAATTTACTCATTAAAGTGGGCAAGTTAACAAAGTTACTGAGCAACTCAAGAACTTTGAGAATGGATTTGGACTGTAACTGACCACAGGTCTGCATGGAAGCATCCATCACTGAACACCTCAACAACGATAGAACTGGAATCACTGGACATTCAGTGTTGAGGATGAGGTTCCTCTCAAGGTTTCTTCCTCAGTCCATCTCAGGGAGTTTTTCCATCACCACTGCTGAATCATTAGGGATAAAATTACAGGCACTAAACTCATAAATTCATACTTTATAACCTCTTTATCGCTGTAACGCTACTTTGGGACAACGTGCACTGTTAAACCTGAGCTACAAATAAAACTGAATGGAACAAAGTGATTAGAGCACAGTGAAGTTCTTTCTTCAGGTACCACAGCTATGAGACAGCAGCTCTGGAGCACAGAAAGTTACAGACCAAACAGTGAAATTGTGAAAAGTGAAACCATCTGATCAGCAACCCAAAGCGTTAACCACTTCCTCATACTGCACCAACGTGTAGATCCAACACCCAAACTAGAGAACACGAGAGAGAACACTTCGAGAATTCACTCGAGTCTAGAGGATCAAACATCGTGAGGAAGTGGGCGGAGCTTCCACAAGGTCAGTTCACATCAGAGAGTTAATGACCACTGTCAATCATTCCAGATGTGGATCCATGGGAACATCTGTGGAAGTGAGCGAGAACACGTTCTTCACAGCGACTCAGACATTAAATATGCAGAGATCCATCACAGACGTCAGCACCAGGTGGGTGAGGGTTCTGATCCCAGGACTAATAACACACCCTTCATCATATACACTCATGAGGAGGAATATAAACTATATAACACTACATACAGAGCGCATTACAGCTTATAAAGATCTTATCATCAGAATTCAGTGATATTATAGTGAGTAAATTTATATATATAATATTATTAACACTGAAATGGGATGAAATTCCTCATTAGGACCAGCAGCTGGAGTGTTTATACCGGACACTGGATTTGTATCAGGCAGTTTGTGGGAAATAAAAACATATAAAATGTATAAAATAAAACTCTGGTACCAGAACAGATGTCCACACAGACTGATCACTGCGTCCCTGGCGGTGTCCAGGCAGATGTTACACTCGAAGGTGGCTCTCTCCCGCTGCTCCCGTTCGCCCTCCCCGCCGCTGCCTCCGGCCCGCCCGCCGTCGCGGTCGCTGCTGCTCTCCCCGCCGGAGAGACCGCCTCTGCTGGCCCGCGCGCCGTCACTCGAGGACCGAGGATCCGCGGCCTCCATTGGCTCCGTCTGTTTACTCCGCGTTAGTGTGAGCGCGAGCGTCGGAATCTTCACAGCTGCGTCACGTGACACGCACTGACTCGACTTCCGCTTCCGGTTCTGGAGAAAAGGGAACGCCGGAAACCACGGACCTGTTTATTTGTTTGTTTATTTGTTTACTTATTCCCCCCCCCCCAAAAAAAAGGGAGATTTATTATTATTGTGCAATAGTTTTAAGTGCGAAGAAATACTGTGACGTCAAATTAATAATAATGATGATAGTGAGATAATAATAATAACAATAATAATAATAATTATTATTAATTATTATTACTATTATTAATGTTAAAATAATATATATTTTTAATGAAAATAAAAATAAACACCTGATTTTGCTACTAATAAAAAGTAAATATATTTAGAAGCTTGTTCAGAGACTCTATTCAGGGTATTTGTAGGGCAGTTTTTAAGGCTGCTTGGTTGAGACTGTAGTCAGGAACCTGATCAGAAGGTTGTGGGTTGAAGCCCCCCGTGTCACCAAGCTGCCACTGTTGGGCCCTGGAGCAAGGCCCTTAACCCTTTGTGCTCCAGGGGGCGCTGTATCCTTGCTCTCTGACCCCAGCTTTCTAACATCACTAGTATGTGTGAAGAAAGAATTTCACTGTGCTGTAAAGTACACGTGAGAAGTAAAACGCACGTTTACCTCGTTACCGTATAACAATAAACTGTGTCGCAAAGCAGATTTACAGAGAAACATCAATATCAATTCATCAACTCCTCTCTGAAGTGGTGAAGGTGGTGTTGAGGGAAGAACTTCTGTGAGTGGAATCCATCCTCCTCTCAGTAATTCCAGTAGGACATCAGATATGGCAGATATGAAGCCAAAACCTGAAGTACGATGATGAAACTTCCTCCAAACCCAAGTGTCCCAGTAAATAGTTAAACATAAACACCCCAGAATATTAATTACATTTAGGACTGAGAGGAAGAAACAATGTCAACAAGTCAGCAAGCAAAAAATTCACTGATATTAAACACACATTTCAACGTTTATTTGTGACCTACAACATTTTGCCTTCGGAGAAAAACGTACCGTGATGAGCGACAAAATACTGCATCAAACGTAAGATATTTCATCCAATCGCTTTCTTTCTTTCTTTCTTTCTTTCTTTCTTTCTTTCATCATATTGGCTAGAAAGGTGAAATGTCAACATGTTGCAAGTTTCAGTCAAATCTTTTTTTATAAAGAACTGATTGATGTTTAACCTCATAATATAAATGTAATAATAAAGAAAAACAACATTTAAATAACATTAAAGACACAAATACTGTTTAACACAAAGTTTTATTGTATTGTGAAAATTTCAATATTAAACAAAAATGTTTCATGAAAATACAGATCGCCACGTCTGAGGGTCATAACACACACACACACACACACACACACACACACACACACACACACACACACACACACACACACACACACACACACAGAGCACACCTCTGTGGTTATGTAATACAAATGATTCTCTATTCAGTGGTTGCAGTAACTTGTATAATGATGTGAGCTGAAATGTGAAAGAACCAGAACACTGGAATTCAGGTCTCTTTAACCTCCTGTACACCACACACCAGGTCCACGTTGTAAATATCGTCGCCACTGGGTGATGGGATGTGTAGAGCAATAAAAAAATAAATAAAATAAAAACAATGTCACATCCAATAATCACATCTATGGGCCATGGGAACATACTGTTCCCCCAGATGGTATCTGGTCACGACCCAGTGGTTGGGAACGTCTACTGTAAAGCTGCCAGTGTTGTGAGGCCCTTAATTTTCTCCAGGGGGCGCTGTCTCATAGCGCTCTCAGCACTCTGACCCTGAGTCCTAACAGGTTGGGATGTCATTGTATTGTAACACGTTCTTTACTGCGCAGGTTAAAAAAGTGAGCGTTAGAAAATGAATATAGTGCAAATGTTTTAGGCAGGTGTGAAGAAATGCTGTAAATAAAATATATAATATATATAAAAAAAGCACTTTTGTACGTCGCTCTGGATAAGGGCGTCTGCTAAATGTCGCAAATGTAAATATAATATATAATAATCATAATAATATACGTAATATATAATATAATAAAATTAATATAATTTAATATAATAATTATATATATAATTATATCAAGTGTATATGTAAATATAATATATAATAATCATATAATATATATATAATATATAAAATATACATATATAATAAAATTAATATCATTTAAATTAATATAATAATAATTATATATAATTATAAAATCTAATGTATATGTGACAAATAAAGGCTATTCTATAATCATAATAATCTTTATATATTCTCCAACTGTTTATTTTTTTAGCAATTTACAAAATGTAAAGCGAGCGAACGGAAGAAAAATCGAATTCAGATCAATATCTGCTGTGACCACACTGGATTTCAGTTCTTACACTCGCACAAAGTGTGGGATTCTGTAGGATCAGAATCAGGTGTGTGATGAAGCAATTCTGCCAAGCAGGTGCTGATGATCATCAGTTTCATGTGTACGCTGAAACCCAGTGATGAAGTGAAACAGCTGTAGGAGCTTCACAATGGGTGAGGAGCTGAACTCTGTTACTAAGGTGAGGTTTTGGAAGACAATTTATGTCCCAGGTCCTACACCAGAGCAAGTCTAAGCACAGCAAGTAGATTCAAGGTAGCTACTGCATCAGCATGCTTGTCAGATATATCTTTATGGATGAGTGCTCACCAACTTAAACTCAACCCCAGCAAAACAGAACTGCTGGTCATCCCAGGTTATTCATCTCCAGGTCAAGATCTACAAATAACACTTCCTGACTCTCTGCTCTCCCCTTCAGCCACTGCTCGTAACCTTGAGGTAACTATGGACAATGAACTTTTTTCCCACATGTCGCTAATGTTGCTGGTTCTTGTCGATTTCTTCTCTATAACAGCCGAAGGATTTGACCATTTCTGTCCATACAGGCTGCCCAGGTGCTTGTTCAGTCTCTTGTCATTTTAAGACTGGACTACTGCAGCTCTCTGCTGGCAGGTCTTCCCCTGAACGCTATTCGTCCACTGCAAATGATCCAAAATGCAGCTGCACGACTTCAGTGTTCAATCAGCCCAAGTTCTCCCACACCACCCCACTGCTGCGCTCCCTTCACTGGCTTCCAGTAGCTGCACGTATCAGATTCAAAACACTGATGCTTGCCTACAAGGCCAAAAATGGACCAGCACCATCTTACCTCAGTGACCTCATCACATCTCGCACTGCACCACGCTGTCTGAGATCCTCCAGCACTGCTCCACTGGTACCACCTTCTCTCAGAATGAGAGGTAAGTACACTTCAAGGCTCTTCTCTGTTCTGGCACCGAGGTGGTGGAATGAACTTCCCCTAGATGTCCGTACAACAGAGTCCCTGATTATCTTTAAGCGACGACTGAAGACCTACCTCTTTCTAAAATACCTACATTAGCACTTTCCAAGTTTGTAGAATTCGAGTTATATTTATATTGAGTTTGTATTCTTGTGTACAGTGTAGATTTATTCACTACTAGAGATTTAAAGCACGTTTGTACGTCGCTCTGGATAAGGGCGTCTGCTAAATGCCGCAAATGTAAATGTAAATGTGTCCTCAATGCTGAGAAATACAGGCAGATCCTTCTCCATCATGCAGGACCATCAGGGGGGCGTCTGATTGTCCCCAAACTTATTGTGGGACAATTAGCCCAAACATACAGCCAACGTCATTAAGATCTATCTTCAGCGTATCTTCAACATCAATGAGTCTGAAATACATCAGGAGATTTGAGGAGCCACAATCCACAGGAGATCTGTGGTTAGTTCTTCAAGAAGTTTGTAGTTTTGATGTTCCTTCAAAAAATGAGTGCTGGTATAGCTAAAAGAATCTCTGCTGTTTTTCAGGCAAAGGAGGGTCACAATAAATACTGATTTGAATTCGGATTTCTGTTCGTTTACTTTCCAGTCTGTTCATTGATAAAGATAAAGCATTTTTACTTTACAGCATTTAAAAAAAATCTGCCTAAAACCTGTGAAGCTGCAAGTAACAAAAACCCCACACTTATAAACCCAATTACAAATACTTCTAAACCTTCTTCAGGCCACTCAATGTTCTCCTCCACATACCCTCATACTTCACACCTTTTACAATTCAGCTAGTAAAAAAAAATAAGTTACATAAAAACAGAACGACAGCTAAAATGTGAGCAATGTTCAAGCTAAGTGCTGAGTCGGTTACTGTTATGAGTTGAGCGAAGGTTCTACAACCAGAATGTGGATTTTCAGCTCGTGATGGACCATGACACACTTCTACTGATGGTTTGTCTTCTGACTGCTATGAGACGAGCGAAAACAAGAAAGTGCTTTAAATCGATATTTACAGATCTTCAAAACCTCACAAACTCATATCTGCTGGCTGAAGAACTTCATGGTCTTTAGGTCTTTATGCTGCTGTAAAATAGGAGAAGAGAAACATGATCCACATGTCCTGATATAAACCAGAAGAGCTGATACTTATAAAATGAATGATTATGGAATTAGTGATGAAATAATTTCTCTGATTAAATAATGAATGGAATAATAAATAATCAAGCTGTAATTTTAAGTTTGATATTAAAGCATGGGGGTGTTACCTCAGTGGATGCCGTTTGCAGCCCCGTTCTTGTGTCCATTCTGGCAAACATCATCTGAAAGTTCACACAGGAGACCACGTGAGCAATGAAATAAACCAGAGTTCCCATGTTGGGTTTTAAACATTTGAAACGTTTGGAAACCCCAAATACAATCCACATATTTCTGTGCCTGCTCCACAACCCTCAGAGCTTTGGGATGGACGTGAAGCTGTCCAGAAAGTAAAAACTTCAATGGTGAAAATGGAAAGTGTTCTGGTGCTGGTTTGAGAAATTAAATACAAACTAAAACACTAAACTCTAACGTCTCTACTACAAGAAACTGTCCATTCAAATTTTACTAGCCAATAAGAGTGAAGCTCTATGAACAAGATGTTTGTGCTGGAGATCACTGGCTTGTGAGGGCAAGTTTGCAGAGTGCTGCTACACCGCTGACTACAATGATCAACTACAATTTCAGTAAAAAAAAAAGTGGTCAGGTATGTTTAGCCTAATGTTCAGCAATTCATGTCTGGTGAAAAAAAACTCTGAATCTAAACTTGATTCTCGAGTAAGTCTAAATCCTATCAGAATATGAGACGTCTTGATATCAGTCATCAGAAGTGTCAGTTCTCGTGTCTACTTCCTACACACCTGCTTCTACCTTTATACAAATATAATCATTATAAACTTCAAACTCAATATACTTTAACACTTACTGATAGGAGCTGCGATATATGAAATGTTTCCATTAGGAACTCCCGGGCCATTCCTCTCCCCATTCATGCAAGCTGAAGAGAGTAAAAAGCAAGAGTTAGGGCAAAGATCAGAGATATGATAAAAGTGAATCATTCCATGTGAGATTGTCCAGTTTAATAGCAGCAGAAGTATAAAAAAAGGAAATATTGTATGTAATTGCCATAAAAATTGACCTCTACATTGTATAAAGGTATAAATTGTAGCTATCCCGTGGACTGTATACTGAAATACTTGATTCTGATGACCTGAAACGAAGCTTTGAACACACAGGTAATTCCACAAACCATTAAACATGTAAGTAGATGTGGTCAGTTTAGATAGATAGATAGATCCATCTTCTTTGGATCAGTTCCAGTTCCACAGCTATCTAGTTGTGAGGCCTAATTCTGATTTTAAGCTCCACAAACTTCCTATTGTCTCTGCCAGTGGGTGGAACTACTGGTCATCACAGAAACCAGAGGTATTGCCACTGTAGCCAAGTTTGTGAACCTGCTAATGAAAGTGTTTGGGAAGGATGAGGTCAAGCCCAAGATAAAAGAGCCATAGCGGGCTTGTCCATCAGACTGGAATGATATTTATTCTTTAATGAGTATAAGAGATCTGGATACAATGAGAAAATAACATCTCCAGCAAAGTTTCAGTCTAAGCTCTCTCTAGAGACTGACCTGGCCGTCTGTGACAAAGAGCTCAAAGACCAATGAGACAGCCTCCTAAGCCACACTCCTGCAAGATGGTAGATGGTGAGGCCTCCCACAACCTGTTCATGTTTTTGAGAGGCCTGAGACAAAGGGCTGCGCTTTCCGTGACTCCCTTTCTGCCCTTCAAACCTTATTTGCACCAGAGTCCTAAAGAGCTGCCTCCAATGCCATTATCCTCCCCCCTTATATCAGTGCTCCTGTCACAGCCCTGCCACCTGACCCTGCCCTGCTGGTCACAGCTCCACAAAATATACAAGGCTTGTCTCAGAACCTAAGATTTCATTTGGACATTTTTTCCCTCACAGAAGGTGGATCAGTTGTAGGTCCTGCAGAAACAGTAAGTTTGATTATAGGGGGTGTACTGTTTTTGATGAAAGATGACTGAGACCATGTTTCCACACTTTGTAGCATCACGTCTTCAGTCCATATACATCTGGTAACTGAGAAGACCAGTTGCTGATGTTTTGGGAGAGGAATGTTGTCCCATATGTGTCTGATACAGGATTCTATCTGCGCAACACTTCTGGGTGGAGCATCGTCTTGCTCGAATATACAAGGCCTTCCCTGAAAATGACATTGTTGGGATGGAAACATTATTTGCTCTAAAACCCGTATAAAGTTTCCAGCATTGATGAAGCCGTTCAAAATGTACCAGTTCCCCCTTCCACAGACACTAATGCACCACCATACCATCAGAGATGTGGCTTTTTTGAGTGCTGATAACAAGCCGAATTGTCCCTCTCCTCTTTAGTCTGGAGGACATGGTGCTCATGGTTACCAAAATAGGAATTGCAACTTTGATTCATCTGACCACAGACAACCACAGAAAGGGTTTATGAGATTTCTGAATCAGAATCAACTTTATTACCAAGAATGTTTACTCTAATATGTTAGAGAAAGTGCAAATCATTGTATTCTAAATTGTAAACATTTCACACAGTGTCCAAACTTTTTTGGAATCGGGGTTGTTCATCCTTTTAGCAATTCTTTCATTGAAACCATGGCTTGTTATAGACTGCAACTCAGCAATTCTTTTAGTTATTAAATACACAGTGCAAGTGTCAGTATGCAAACTAAACAAGCCTTCATTTTTCGTTCGCCATTTTTCATTCACTTCACTGGTGTCCATCTGGAGCTTTTTATTTTACTGCGCAGACTAATACTGATGTGCTTCTTACCGTTTGTTTCTCCCAGCTTTTCAGTCCACTTGCAAAGCGGTGGTCATCCACGCGAAGGCGCTTTTCCATGTAGGGGTAGATGCACTTGCTGCCACATACCCCACCACACGTCTCGGGCTAGGGATATGTCCAGCCTGAGCTGACTTCCCCCTGCAATTGTGAGAGGTAAAGGATGGGGGTGGTGTTCCTGGATACTGAGAAGCAATCACTGCTGCACTCCATGATCAGCTGGTTCAGCTCACATCCACAGAGAAGACTCCCTGGCATAATACAGCTTTTCCATCCCGGGATTTTGGCACCATTTTTGGCACCTTTCTGGCTCGGGGTGGAAGAAAGAAAAGACAGGTGATGGTTCACCAAGCATAGCTTCTTTTATTTTCCATTTACTCTCACTGCGTTGCTTTCTTTCCCTTTAATCCCATACACACTCCAAGTCCAGAACGTCTTCTCTCTCCGGATATTAGCTGGTTCCCCATACATTTTTTCACATACACACCAACTCAGCTCTACCTGGTCTCTGGCTCTAGTCTCTTTTTAGTGGTGTCACTAAACACTGAAACAGAACACAGTGACTGAAGAACAACTCTGGGTGTCACTTCACCCCCTGATCTGATAACATAACTGTCTCTTTCTGCATTGAGCAATCCAGTGGCATTGTGTGCAGTGATAAGCTGTGCTTTATCGTGCAAAAGTAATGACAAGTCCTTTGGAAAACGTCCGTAGTGCACACATGATCAGACCCGAAGGTGTCAGCAGAACAGCAACTGAAAAATCTTGCCAGGTACATGTAGGATGTTGAAACTGTACGTCATCATTCTTTGCAGTCTTTGTAGCACTGCAGATGGCTTTCTAAAGTTCCCTTCCAAAAGTTTTATGATCGAATGGTCATGCTCTTTCTCGACGTTAACTGGGGACCCAGTTACACTTTTCCACATACACACTCAGTCGGCTCTGCAAGGTGTCTCTCTTCCACGAGGCTCTTTTCTCTCCTTTTTATCCATGTCACCGGTCACTGGAACAGTGCAAACTGAAATGTCTGGCCTGAGATGATTCCCCCTGCTCAACATTAGAGGTTGAAGTTGAAGGGACTGTTCCTGGATTCTGAGGAGTGGGGGTTGGGGGGAAAGTTGCCTGTCTCCATGTACACCGCCAAATGAACTTCCCTGGAGAGGCGTGACAGCAAGTGGGATGCCTATTCTGACACTGGCCCCATTTCACCGAACAGGATGCAGGTTGAGGCCACAGTGGTTGCTGCACTCCACGATGAGCTGGTACAGCTCCCTCCACGGCACAGACTCCTTGGTCTTATACCTCTCTTTTATCCCAGGTTTCAGCACCATTTTAGCACTTTGCCAGCTCAGGGTTCACTTCATGTATGATCTGATAACATACGTCTCTCTGTCTGCTTTGGGTGATCCATTGTGTGTCGAGTGCTTGAAGATATTCTGGACTCAGCAGTGATAGGATGTGCTTTATCCTGCAAAAGGTGATGACGAATCCTTTGGAAAGCTTCTGCACCGCACACATGGTAGGACCTGAAGGTGTCAGTAGGCTTGATGACTATGACAGGCTTCCAGTCTCGGTTAAGATAATGCAGATAATGGCTTTCTGATGACCGCTTCCAAAGTTTTATGATCGGATGGTCCATCTTTCTTTAGTCCTCAGGGGATCGCCCTATGGACATCTTTTTTCTCTATTGGCGCTAACTGGGGACCCACACACACTCGTGGTTCTGCATGCCTTCTCTTTAGAAGAGTCACATACACTTTTCCACATACATGGCTCTACCTTGTGGTCTGTCTTTCCCAAGTGAGGGAAGAGTCAACAAAGAAGGAGTGGGAGATTGAGAAAAATAGGGGAAGGAGTTGCCTGTCTCTGGGTACACCACCAACTGGACTTCAATGGAGCTGCTGGTGGAGTGCTGGTCAAACAGAATGCCGGTGGAAGAAGCAATGGCTGCTTCACTTCATGATGAGCTGGTGCAGCTCCCTCGACAGCGAAGACTCAGTGATGTTACACCTCTCTTCCATCCTGGGTTTTGGCTCTATTTTAACACCTTTCTTGCAAAAATTGGATGCAGACTTAAAAATGATCGTAGTAAGTTTTAGGCAAACTTAGCTTTGTCCTCAGTGACATTCCATGTGTTATACAGTGTTATAAATCTCTATATAAACAGCCTGAATATTACAGGGGGGAGTTGTGTTTGAAATATCTCCCCATGAGCTTTGGCACGCACTACTATAGTGCACGTCCAGGTTTTTGTGTTTATGTAGTCATGAGTGTTTTTGCTTAAAATCATGTCCTGTTTCCACCCGGGTCTTACCACCTTCAACAGCTCAGCGCTTAACGCGTTGGACTTCAACTGTCATAAGTTGCCCAGCTGCCACCACTGGGCATGTTAGCAAGTCCTTAATACTCAATTGCTCAGCTGTAAGCTGCTCTGGATAGGGGTGTCTGCTAAATGCCATAAATGTCAATATTGTTTAGTTTTTCTCGGTTTGCCCAATTCACATGGACTTGGTCAGTTCTGCACTGCAAATATCAATAACGGCTTCACATTTAGCACATTTTGGCAGACGCCCCTATCCAGAGTCACTTTCAATTACCTCATTATTACAACTTAGAAAATGAAGGTTAGAGGCCTCGCTTAAGGACCCAGCAGTTGCCGCTTGATGGTGCTGTAATTGGAACTCATGACCTTCCACACAAAAATCCAAAATCAGAACCATTACTTTAACTTGCTAATGCTTATATGTGTTATAAGGTGATAAGCCACAATTAAGTGTGAGGTGACACACCTTTTTATTGCTCATGGCATTTGCTCATGGACTGACATCCTCACCCAGCCCTACATTATCAATTAATTCTATAATTATCTGTGATTGTTTTGGTCTACTCACCCAAATATCCTTTTTTCCACAAGCAAAAGAGGACGACTGCAGCTACAACCAGCATAAGCAAAACTCCAATGATTGCGCCAACAATTCCACTTGAACCTGTCTCACAGGCCGGGCAGTTTTCTAAAACATCTTGTAAAAATAAGAAGAATTAAGAACATAACTGAATATTACATTCTAAAATAACACTTTCTATAAACGTGGTTCAGTATCGATTTTCCACTTACGCCCATCGATTCTTATGACTGTCTGAAGCATGTTGTGAGTGACTTGACATTTGTACTGGGTTCGATCTTCACGATTGATGTCCACACTTTTCCTCAGCTGGTAGGTGTTGTCACCATTGGGTCTGACCCCTGAAGATGTTAGCAGATGTTCAGGTAGAGAAGTTCTGTACTTAATTACTTGCATCTGTACATCTGGAGGGTAAAACCCGGTGGCCAGGCAGGTAAGGGTCAGCATGCTGGGGTCTTTCACTGATTTCTTCACAAACATGTACACCTTTGGTTTAGCTGAAAAAAACAAAAATAATTTAGAATCTTTTTTTTAATGTAAACCATAAACTTAAGTGATTCCAGAAAAAATTATTTGAATACTTACAAAACTTTTCCAACTCTTCTTGTCCATATTCCATGAACTTGCTGAGCCAGTCCACACACTCTTTCTCCAGGTAGCCCTTGGTATACTGGTTGAGGATGGAAACTTCATCCCATTTCCTTTTGGTTGGTTCAGCAGCCTGGACTGGAGCGATCCATCTGGAGTTTTTCTCATCGAAGGCGAGGAACTCAGTACCATCGTAGCTGTACTCATCAATTCCTTTTAGAAATTTTAATTTCCCATTTGCATCTTTATCAATCATGCACCCATGTCTCCACTGCAGAACATGAAGATCTGAAACAGAAACAGTGCAGTGTAAAAAATTATTCTGTTTCACTAAACAACAATTTTTGTAGATCACTAGAATTATTCACTAACCAGTCTTGTTGTGTCTCATGCGCTCTATCAGGATGTCCACATTGACCTTAAACCACTGCTCTTTGCTCTTGCGGGACTGAGTTCCTTTTTCCCAGTAATCCTGTGGCATCTTTTCTTTCATCCAGTCCTGTTTAGGAACCTTAAACTGAGACTTGCTGCTGTAGTAGTCGAGTTCTCGGTCATCCAGCATTCCCAGTGCGGTGAACTGATAGATTCCAGGAAGTTCGAGGGGATAAGAAAGAGCCGTGTAGGTGTAAAACAGAGTGTGCTTAACTGGTGGAGAAAAACCAGAAGGTTATTTTACTAACTTTCACTTTTGTTTAAAATGAAATCCAGTTCCAAAGTTCACACTCGCATAGTTTGTTTTGTTTAAATGTTCACATTGTACATGCAACTTTACCACAACACAAGCAGAAGAAGATGCTGTAGACTGGAGACACAAACAGGGAAATATGAAGATGTGGATTTTTCTGGTCCTTGGTCAATTATATTGTGTTATCAGATATTCCAAGGTTCTCCCCCTCCTCAACCCTCCATCAGAGAAAACTTGTATTAATTTTCCCTCTAAATCTGAGGCTTTTTCTCTCCAGGAGAGAAAAAGTATGCCATGTCAAACTTCTCCGTGCCAGATTTGTCCAGTTTCACATCAAAACACAGACGTGGTAATGCAACATTTCAGATTAGCACCAGTTGCACAGCTCCTGATGTACACAGGACGATGTCTTCTGGCACACTGACTTATGAAGATCGGTGCTCCCTGTGACTGTGTGTGCAGCCTTGTGCTGCCATCTGTTGGTGTGATACCAAACCAGCGTTTTAATACTAGTCCGAAACCTTGTTGATACACCTCGTATTTCTTTCTGTGAAGCTAGTTTTGGACAGTAGATACTCTCACAGGCACGGGGGGTGAATATTATAAATATATTGAAGTGAATTACACAGGTGTTTGTAGCTGTTGTTTTTCAGATGCTGGGTTCAGTGCACTTCCTTGTTTATTTTGTCAGACAGGTGAAAAACCATCCAACTGTGCAAACACTCAGTGTAAATATTCTCAGTTTGAACACTGTATTCTTTGGACTCTAAAATCCATGTAAAAACTACGATTTTTAAAGCCGGCGGATGAACCAGGCCCATTTTTTATGGGCCTGACATTCCCAGACATCCCCCGACATTCCCTGACATCCCCCGACATTCCCAGACAACCGACTGTCAGATTGGTGTGTCCCGGGCTTTAAGTTCTTCTCCTTCGTTTGGTCTACTATATTTGACTGAGAGAATAAGAATAACAATTGGAGAGAGAGACTGAGAAGAACATTTTGGAACTGTGTTGTTAGTGAGTCTTTTCCTGGCTGTAGTTCAGCCTGCATGTAGACGCCGATACAAAAACCAGCGCACTGAATGGAGAGACTTGTGTAGTTCAATAAATCTTTCATTTAAGCAGTTTTCTGTATCTTATTAACTGATTTTCTGAGCTGTAGGGAAAAAGAAAATCGACCAAACATATCGGCCAAAACAACCGGCATCTGATTTCTAATTATCGGCATCGTCCAGAGAAAAACCCACACCGGTCGACCTCTGACGTGTTCACACCCAAAAAACAGCACATTCAGTAAAATTATTCTGTACTAATTCATTTTCTGTTTTATTTCTTTAGACTGAAAATCTGCATCTGTAAAATCCTCAGGTCTTATTCACACAGTGTGTGTGTGTGTGTGTGTGTGTGTGTGTGTGTGTGTGTGTGTGTTTATTTTCAGGATTTGACCTGTTACTTTGGTTAAGGCCACATGACACACTGCAGGTGTAGGTGTATTTCCTGTGGAAAATTTTTTAGTGTGTGTGTGTGTGTGTGTGTGTGTGTGTGTGTGAGAAAGTATGAGTGTGGTGTGTTGTTGTGCCTGATGGACCCACATGACAACACACCACACTCATACTCCCTGTGTGAAAAAAACTGTGTGTGTGTTAACCACAAATTTCCATAGTGTAGAGGATCTTACTCAAATGTTTTCTTATTCTTAAAATTAGAATTATTTATCTCTTTATGTATATATTACATTACATTATATTATATTTTATTATATATATTATATTATATTTTATTATATATATTATATTATATTTTATTATATATATTATATTATATTTTATTATATATATATTATATATATTATATTATATTATATTACATTATATATATATATATATAATAATAATCTTGGATATTCTGCACTATTTCTATTCACTGTGAGTGAAACGTGTTAAAGGAGTGAAAAACTTCAGTCACAGCTGTTAAAAATTACATCATTATGATAATTACATTTAAAAATAAAATATAATCATTAAGCTAATTATTAATAATAAAATAAGTATCTATTTAAACAATAATAATAATAAATATATTTAGGAAAAGGCAGAAGAGAATCAGATGTAATTAGATGACAGTAAATAGAAATGAAATAAACACATGTTGGTGAAACAGGAAGTTAATGGACCGTTAGATTTCAGACCGGAAGTCACAGAAACATCAACATTAAATCAAACACAGATCCAAAAATCCAACCAAATACCTGCGGTTTAAGTCCAGGCCTGGTTTGACTGCCATATAATACCATTAGTGTCAACTTCCGGTCAGAAATCATGCGATTATTAAACTACTTTCGGTTTGATGAAGGAAGAACTCACCTCCCAGACCAGGCGCGAGGACCAGTGTCATAAACACACACACTCCAACCTGCACCTTCATCATCATCTTCATCTTCAGATCCATCATCAGCTTCTCCAGCTTCTTCTCTGATCAATCCAATCGGATCAATTCCGAGAGAATCGAGTAACAGAAGAGTTTAATAATCGGAGATGAGGAGATGTTCGGTACAGACCGCGTGGATTATAGCGGAAAGAAAGAGGAACTCCTCCACCCTGAGACTGACGTTCAACTGCGCATGCGCATGCGCGCTTTCTGCATTCAAACCGTCACTGCAGGTTTAAACTTTGGACAAGTAAACATCATCATCATCCTCCACACCTTCTTCTTCTTCTTCTTCTTCTTCTTGAGTTTTTAGTCCAGATAATCGGGTCTGTAGATCTCCTCTGGTCTGTAGATCTCCTCTGGTCTGTAGATCTCCTTTTGTCTGATTTTTGGCATTTTTCGTATCAGCTGCTTGTCCAATAGGAAATAAAAACATGGTCGTCACAAGTTTCCGGGTAGATGTTGGGTTGAGCAGGTTTGAGCTGCAGGAACATGAGCACAGGGTGTGTAGACATCAGAGAGGGTTTACTTCAGAGGGTCTGTACGAGTCTGATTATCACAAAACAGACATAAATAAATACACACACACACACAAAACTCAAACTAACTAACAAATAAATACACACACACACACACAAAACTCAAACTAACTAACAAATAAATAAATACATACATAAAAAGCTCAACTCAGTTCAGCTCAAATTAACTTCTTCTTTCAGCTTCTCCCATTAGGGGGCGCCACCGCGTATCATCCGTCTTCATACCCCCCTGTCCTCAACATCTGCCTCTTTCACACCAACTACAGTCCCTGCAGTAGAACAGAATTTAAATTAAATTTAAATAAAATTTTTAAAACTTTTTGAAATTAAGATTTTTAATAGCTTAAAAACAGTTTAAAAAATGGGAAAATAAAAAACAAGTATAAGTTTGGAATAATAATTGTTTCAGGTAAAAACCTCAAGAGTCACAAACACACGACTGGATTGATGTGAAAGTATATTTATTATGGAGAAAATGACTTTATTTAAATAACCATAAAAACATTTGTTGACTTTTAGTTTAAATGGATTGAGTTTATGACGTGTTTGTGTTATAGAAGCCATGTTTTGGGTTTAGTTTTAGAGATCGTGTCTACACATTTCTTTAGTTAATAGTTTTCCTCTCACTTGAACTAGGAGACCCAAACGTGTTCCAGCATGATGATACCCCTGTGCCCAAATCCAGCTCCATGAAGATCTGCTTACAATGAGTTGGCGTGGAAGATCTCCTGCTTTAGAGCTCCAACCCCATTGAACACATTTGAGATGAATGTGAACACTGACTGCACTCCAGACCTTCTCACCTTCTCACCAAATCACTACCTGACTTCACTAACACACATGTAGCTGAATGAATCTCCATAACCACTTTTCACACCAGTGTACAGAAATAAACAAACACTGATTAACTCCACAATACATACCTTCTAAAGCTAAAGATCTTACCAAGCAGAATCATACTGATCCCATGACATCACTCAGCTAAAGAATTTCCCCCAGTCATCACATGGAACATGATGAAGGCCATATTCAGCAAGTGGAGAAAATAGAGCACCAGAGTGACATCAATAAGAAGAACAAGAAGAAAAGTTAGAAAGGAGTGTGCTGAGGGACCTACAGCACCATTATATTAGCTGCAGGAACATGCAGGAACATGTGACTACAATCTCTCATATTCTTTATGTCAGAGCTATGGGGGTAGGGAGGAGGGGCTACAAGGAAGATGCAACCAACACCTAAAACCATGTGGCAAAATATGATATAGTTTAACGAGACAAAGAAAGAAGCTTAAATATAATCTAAAATATCTGCATGGGGGTGGTGGGAGATGCTCCTACTGCCTGACTGCTCTGGAGCACATTTTTAAGGAAAGGTGGAATGAACAGCACAGTGGCTGTAATGGGTATTAGGGGTGTGTACGTTTGTGCACTTTTATATTTTTCTATCTGTATATGCAAGAAAAGCAACTCATGGAAATTTCTGGAAAACTTTCTATATGTGGTCTAGTTTGACTGCTTCGACTAGCAAATTATCTAATGTCCAAAATCTGTCATGCAGATTCCCAAATTATGAATGATTATCCTCCAGGTGCAGCATTCAGCCAGCAGAGGGCGTGAGTAACACGCTCTCTCTCTCTCTCTCTCTGTCTGTCTCTCTCTCTCTCTCTCTCTCTCTCTCTCTGTCTGTCTCTCTCTCTCTCTCTCTCTCTCTCTCTCTCTCTCTCTCTCGATTTAAACATGCTCCTGAGGCTCCAGTGACCACTGTTCCTGCCCCTCTCCCCTCCGCGGATCTTCACACTTCTGTGCAGCTTGGGACGGTCTCTCATCAACACCTTGGGTGGTTCCATGTAATTCCGGAGTAGAACAGGTGCTTTTGAGGATGGATTGGGCTGTAGTTGGTGTCGGCGGTCTGCTGCACTGACTCGGGAGTGCAGTTTGCTTCTGATCATCATCACTGCACCCCGCAACTTTGTATATATGCTTCAAATGGACATTTGGTGCAACCCAGATGAGGATGGGTTCCCTCTTGAGTCTGGTTCCTCTCAAGGTTTCTTCCTTATGCCATCTCGGGGAGTTTTTCCTTGCCACAGTTGCTCATCAGGGACAAACATACTTACAAAGAACATATTTACATTTAATCACCACATTATCTGTGTAAAGCTGCTTTGAGACAATGTTCATTGTTAAAAGCACTATACAAATAAAAATGATTCGAATTGAATTTAATTGAATTAACAGGAATTTTAAAGTCAAGCGGCTTTTATTACTATTTCAATATCTTAATGTGTTCCATACTTCATGATCATGGTGTTCTCTAACTGCTGTGTACTCTGGGCAGGAACAGTTTGAGGAACATGTCCAAAAAGATCAAGCTGTTGAATGTTTATTAATCCCCAGATATCAGTAAAATCATGTCTATTGGGAACATGCCAGACAAACAAGTCCAATCCATGGACACTTCACCTCAAAACTTAGACGACATAAAGGATCTGCTGCTAAAGTCCTGGTGCCAAATAGCATCCACAGCTTCAGAGATTATGATCTGGGTTATCAAGAGTGAAGAAGTATTGACAATAGATATTAAATGATATCCAGAAGAATAAATAGAAGTGATTTTATGAATTGATTGATTCACTAAGTGCTTTATACCAGTCAGGTTAATGGTAGATGAAAAGTTTATTCTAATAATACTGTTAATAGACATAATATTTATACATTTTATAGAAAATTATTTATTTATACACAAAGAGATCAAACTACCGTAATTTCCGGACTATAAAGCGCACCCTTATATAAGCCGCACCCACTGAATTTGACAAATATTTTTATTTTGAACATGAATAAGCCGCACCTGTCTATAAGCCGCAGTCTACACTGAAACTAATGAACTTTACACAGGCTTTAACGAAATACACTAAATGCAATATGTTGCAATATGGAAAACTGATTTAATATGCGAGCAAATTTAGATACGAGCTCGTCCACGGAATGAATGAAACTCGTGGGTCAGGGTTCCACTGTATTTCTCTGGGGAGTTTATCTTTTGTCATCGTCATGCGCCACCGGGGGAAGTGTTTTCTCCTGACACCGTGCAGCTCAGAACACAGGTGAGGTGCGTTTTTTTTTGTTTCCGTTCTGAAATTTCATTGGTCTAATGTTATGGGGTTCAGTTTTTTGGCTTGAAGTTTGTGAAACCGGGAAAAACCCAGGAAAAATCCATAAATAAGCCGCTTCATTGTTTAAGCCACGGGGTTCAAAACGTGGGAAAAACGTGGGCTTATAGTCCGAAAAATATGGTAATAGAAAGTACACAATCAAATATATAATATGGTCGAAAGTGTGTTCACATCTGGCTGTAAAATTTTGTTCACAGATTTTGTGGAGATTCAGCAGGGGTACAGTACAGTACAGTACAGGGGTCTTCCACTCCAACCCATGGAAAGCAGATCCAAAAGATCCAAAGACGTCCAACACAATTGTGTGTACAAATTATGAACTACTTGATTTGGAAACCATGAAGAGAGTTTGATCATTAAAAATAATAAAATCAAAGGTGATATGAAACAATATGAAATCAATTCTAAGCATGATTATATTGTGCAGCTTTGTGATGTTTGAAAGAATATAAACTGCCATCAGATCCTCAGGTTTGACTTCAAGCTGTTGAGAGAAAAATGAGAAAGAAGGAGAACTTTAATTCTCAGGAATTCTGAGATTGAGGGTAATAAAACAATAAAATGTTGTGTTACTGACAAACTGTCAAAACTCATCTGTCCTAAAAATATCACAAAAAACATACAGCTTAAACCCTGAGTGTTACAAAGTGCTGACACTGAAGACTCCTTCCAGCAGGGGTACAGAATGATCAGATCTGATCTGAATTGATTATCAGGTGTGTTTTGCAGTTATAGAAATATAAATAGCTATTTGTTTATTTTTTTTTAAATCAGACAAATCACCACAAGTACAACATAAAGAAGAAAACCAGGCTTCCTGTGAGGGATGGTGATGATACGCTGGGAAAGTACTTGAGAACACTGAAAGCTTATTGTTTCTGGATTGTGATCAGTTAAATACCATAAGCACCATGGAGAAGGTTACGTTCCCACATCATGTCTAGGATCACGCCAGTTGCATGGTTGGTTCAGCAGATAGCATTAATTGATCAGTAGGTATCACCGGACTGATATCATTTTTCTGTGATACTCATAACCTGGACCTCTCAGAACTTCTTTCTTCACATATCCCAGTGATGTTCGGAAGCTGAAGTCAGAGCTCAGAGTCCACCATGATACAGCAACCCTGGAGCACTGAGGACTAGGCACATTCGGATTAACAGGAAGATCCTCAAATTTCACACTGGAACTTTTTCTACAAACCAGAATGTTAAAAAACCTCCAGACAAACATTTACATTTAAAAAGTACATTCCATCCACACAATATTATAAAACAAATCTGAGATGTTCCGGAGCAAAACTCACCCCCTTTTATAACGATGGGTAGTTCGGTGGTGCTGTGGGTCACATAACAATCGTACAATGGTTCTTCATCCTACATGATCTCCACACTCTTCCTAAGCTGGTAGGTTCCATCACCATTAGGTCTGATTGCTGAAGATGTTACCAGATGTTCAGGTAGGAAAGTTCTGGACTTCCTCAAATGCATCTGAACATCTTTAGGGTAGAAATTTGTAGCCAGGCAGCTCAGGGTCCGTTTGCTGGAGTCAGTTACTGATTTCTTTGCAAACTGATGAACAACTGGAGCTGAAAAGAAGGAAAAATGTAGTGTTTCCTTTTTATGTCTGTTTATGGGAATATGGTACTGAAGTGATTTTAGTAAAATCGTTATGGTATTTACACTTTTTCATTAGAGTTTCCTTTTCATATTCCATGAACTTGCTGAGCCAGTCCACACACTCTTTCTCCAGGTAGCCCTTGGTGTACTGGTTAAGGATGGGAACTTTATCCCATTTCCTTTTGGTCGGATCAGCAGCCTGGACTGGAGCGATCCATCTGGAGTTTTCCTCATCGAAGGAGAGGAACTCAGTACCATCGTAGGCATACTCACTGATTCCTCCCACAAATTTAAGACTTCCATCTGCACCTTCATCGACCACACAGCCATGTCTCCACTGAAGAACATGAAGATCTGAAATGCCGTGAAGGTAAAGATCATTTAAACACTTTTTATAATATACAGTTTGTAATTATTTGTAATGAATCGTCACTAACCGGTCTTATTGTGTCTCATGCGCTCCATCAGGATCTCCAGGTTCACCTTAAACCACTGCTCTTTGCTCTTGCGGGACTGAGTTCCTTTTTCCCAGTAATCTTGTGGCATCTTCTCCTTCATCCAGTCTTGTTTAGGAACCTTAACCTGAGTCTTGCTGTCATAGTAGTCGATCACTCGATCATCGAGCATTCCCAAAGCAATGAACTCATGGATTCCAGGCAGATTGAGAGGTTGTGAGAGATACATGTAGGTGTAAAACAGAGAGTGTCTACCTGTGAGGAAACATGCAGACACTCCTACAATCATATGTACAATATATTTAAACACAGATTATCCAACAACTGCTTCACCAAATCCCAGAATTTTAGAACAAAGAACAGAGCAAATCCCACCTACCTGTAGGTGCTGGAATACGAGTCACAGTTTCTCCGCTGGTTGTGTGGGATTCACTACTGCTCCCAATGCTCAGGACATCTATCAGTGCAGATAACAACATAGAGTACATACCACATCTGCATATTTTACACATACACACATTCACACCACTTATAAAAGAGAAATAACATCCTGGACACACTCAACCTCTGCAGGACTTTGCACACACACACACACACACACACACACACACTTCTTCAATACTACGGTCACACACTGTACACTTTAAAGATGTGCACACAAGTTTGTCTCTTGCATTTGCACTTTCATATCTTTATAAATTCATGTCCTGTGTCCTTTTTCCGTTTATAATGTGTTATAAGCTGCTTGTTGGAATCACAGAGTAAGAATTTTATTGTATGATGTAACAGACTGTTTTCTGTACTGTATAAGTTCCCCTTCCAACCTCACTCGCTGTCGGATCTACTAGATGGCTAAAGTGACCTACCGGATTCCAACTGCCAGCATTCCCCGCTGGTTCATGCTCCTTGCTCAAGGATTACACTCGCGGTACGGATTCTACCTGCGTTACGAATTACACATGCGTTCCAGATCCTACCCGCTTTATGGATTACACCCGCATTACGGACTATACTTGCATTACCGTTCGTAACTTTCCCGGACTCGTGTTTATGTTGTGTCTCTAAATGAAGACTATGGTCAAATTACTCCCGCTTCCTGCGCGTGGTCATTGCCCTGACAGAGGATCCGACCAAAACCGAAAGAAAAGGAATTGCTCTACCGCGATGGACCGGCAGCCTTGTTCCGCCTTGGATTCCACCCGGAAACTCACTACCGCTCCTCAGGAGTCATGCTCGCCGGCTCCGGTTAATGCAGGCGCGGCAGTGCCGCGCACCTCAGAGAGCACGATGCATTCCTGGCTCGGCTCTCCGGCAACGCGGCCGAATGGAGCGGTTTCCTATGGAGCGTCAGCGGATACATCGAGGTACAAATATCCCAATTCCACAACGAACAAGCCAAGATCACGTTTTTTATTTCTCTCCTGTCTGGGGAGGCTCTCTCTTGGGCCTGGAAGTTGTGGAGCATAAACGTGGGCAATCTTTACTCGTACGCCAGTTTCACCGGGCAATTCACGGAGATGCTGGGGATGATAACGGCAGACCTCCACCACAGTCCCCACCGTTCTGGGAAGGCCCCGGACTGGATTGCTGACGGCAGGAGGCGCCAACCCAACCTCCAGTCTCCAAGCCCCATGGGGTACACTGTCCATCCTCCAAGTCCCACTGGGGGCATCGCCCAGCCGTCTGTTCTTGCTGGCACTTCAGAGTTCCACCGAGTGCGCCGTTCTGCTCCAGAGTTCTGCCGAGCGTGCCGCTCCGCTCCAGAGTCCTGCCATGGGCGTTGCTCAGCCTCCGATCTCCGCCAAGGGTGTTGCTCTACCCTAGAGAAGCGACGAAGGTGTCGCACCGCAGGGGATATTTTCTGGGGGGGCGCTCCGCTCCCAACCCCGTACTGCGTTACACAAGCATTTCGGATCCTACCCGATTTACGGATTACACCCGTGTTTCAGACTATACCCGCATTACTGTTCGTTACTCTCCCGGACTCATGTTTTTGTTTTGGCTCTAAGTAAAGTCTATGATGGCAGTGACCGCTTCCTGCGTGTGGTCACTGTCCTGACACTGGTTCACTAAATGCCAGAATTTTACACACTAATTATAAGAACAATCCTCGTACAGGGAATCTGGAACCTTCACTGGGAAAACTGGGGGTGAAGCAGAAACAGAACAAAGAAAAGAGCAAATCCCACCTACCTGTAGGTGCTGGAATACGAGTCACAGTTTCTCCGCTGGTTGTGTGGGATTCACTACTGCTCCCAATGCTCAGGACATCTATCAGTGCAGATAACAACATAGAGTACATACCACATCTGCATATTTTACACATACACACATTCACACCACTTATAAAAGAGGAATAACATCCTGGACACACTCAACCTCTGCAGGACTTTGCACACACACACACACACACACACACACACACACACACACACACACACACACACACACACACACACACACACACTTCTTCAATACTACTATGGCACACTGTACACTTTAAAGATGCGCACACTTTTGTCTCTTGCATTTGCATTTTCATATCTTTATAAATTAGCAATTCATGTCCTGTGTCCTTTTTTCGTTTATATAATGTGTTATAAGCTGTCTGGAGGAATCACAGAGTAAGAATTTTATTGTATGATGTAACAGATTGTTTTCTGAACTTATGACAATCAACTCTTGAGTCTCTTAAATAGAGACAAAGCTGGATGAACATCCTGACCCTTTCTGCTGGCTCCAAAACCCACATCACACCTGCCCTAGAGGCCCTAGCAGCTACACAAACTGAAATTCTGCATGAAACTCTGCAAATATGCAGGATCTCCTGGCCTGGAAGGCAGCCCACACTGTGTTCTCCACACTGCCTCCATCATTATCTCCATAACCCCATACTGTCTCTGGCTTCAATGTTTATTAAAAGCCATAGCTTTGCCTACAGAATATTCAATGAGCATGTACCCACAGCATTGCCCACAGGGGTTTCATAATAACACCAGACCCTTCAGGTCAAAGGAAATGCGACTAAAAATGACATTTACTTTTTAGTTCTTCTTCTTTGATGATTTTTACTGAATTGTAGAAAAATACTGTAATTCTGAGAAATTCCGGAGCAAAACTCACCCCCTTTTATAACGATGGGTAGTTCGGTGGTGCTGTGGGTCACATAACAATCGTACAATGGTTCTTCATCCTGCATGATCTCCACACTCTTCCTAAGCTGGTAGGTTCCATCACCATTAGGTCTGATTGCTGAAGATGTTACCAGATGTTCAGGTAGGAAAGTTCTGGACTTCCTCAAATGCATCTGAACATCTTTAGGGTAGAAATTTGTAGCCAGGCAGCTCAGGGTCCGTTTGCTGGAGTCAGTTACTGATTTCTTTGCAAACTGATGAACAACTGGAGCTGAAAAGAAGGAAAAATGTAGTGTTTCCTTTTTATGTCTGTTTATGGGAATATGGTACTGAAGTGATTTTAGTAAAATCGTTATGGTATTTACACTTTTTCATTAGAGTTTCCTTTTCATATTCCATGAACTTGCTGAGCCAGTCCACACACTCTTTCTCCAGGTAGCCCTTGGTGTACTGGTTAAGGATGGGAACTTTATCCCATTTCCTTTTGGTCGGTTCAGCAGCCTGGACTGGAGCGATCCATCTGGAGTTTTCCTCATCGAAGGAGAGGAACTCAGTACCATCGTAGGCATACTCACTGATTCCTCCCACAAATTTAAGACTTCCATCTGCACCTTCATCGACCACACAGCCATGTCTCCACTGAAGAACATGAAGATCTGAAATGCAGTGAAGGTAAAGATCATTTAAACACTTTTTATAATATACAGTATGTGATTATTAATAATGAATCTTCACTAACCGGTCTTATAGTGTCTCATGCGCTCCATCAGGATCTCCAGGTTCACCTTAAACCACTGCTCTTTGCTCTTGCGGGACTGAGTTCCTTTTTCCCAGTAATCTTTTGGCATCTTCTCCTTCATCCAGTCTTGTTTAGGAACCTTAACCTGAGTCTTGCTGTCATAGTAGTCGATCACTTGATCATCGAGCATTCCCAAAGCAATGAACTCATGGATTCCGGGCAGATTGAGAGGTTGTGAGAGATACATGTAGGTGTAAAACAGAGAGTGTCTACCTGTGAGGAAACATGCAGACACTCCTACAATCATATGTACAATATATTTAAACACAGATTATCCAACAACTGCTTCACCAAATCCCAGAATTTTACACACTAATTATAAGAACAATCCTCTAACATGGTATCTGGAACCTTCACAGGGAAAACTGGGGGTGAAGCAGAAACAGAACCTGAATGAAACTGGAATGAAAAGGATTTATTTCAGGAATGTAGGAGGTGGAGTTTCTGGCTTTCACACCATCAAACATCTCCTCATGAAGCTCGATAGGATCACAACGTGTTTCGCAATCATATTTACAAACAAAACTGCAACTTGTATTGTGGGAAAATATCAAGAAGAGGATCATCGAGCCACCTGTTAATATCATTCTAACGTCTACAGAAAGCATCAGTATTCTAGAGAAGTGCAGTAGAACAGAGCTGCATCACACACAGGATCTCATACAGTCTGAATGAACATCATCACTAAAGCAAAACACATAATCAACAGCCTTCAAGCATCAAGTGAAGGCTCTAGAACAGGGGTCACCAACGTGGTGCACCAGGTCGCCCGCAAGGACCACATGAGTCGCCTGGGAGCCTTTTCTAAAATATCTGTTTCCTACCTTGTTAAATGATTGTTGATAATTATTGTGAGAAATCATTAACATGATCAGTGTCTTCACAAAGATCAGGGGAGTGAAACTCAGTGTCAAATCCGACCCGACGTACAATTATATCTGTCCCGCGAGATGATTTAATAAAGATCTATTATTATTGTTATTGATGTCCCGGCGATATGAAGCGCTGATAACACAAACTACAGATCCCATAATGCAGCGCTTCAGCTCCCTTACCGAACTCTAGACTACCTGAGAACATTCCAGCGTCAATCAAGTGGAGCTTCTGTTAATGTATTTAACGCTATTGTACAGTTATTGTGAAACAGCGCCTCACAGTGGCGAAGAGAAAAGTTGACTCTGAGTAGATGTTTACTGACACTGGCGGTAAACACGTGTGTGTGTGTGTGTGTGTGTGTGTGTGTGTGTGTGTGTGTGTGTGTGTGTGTGTGTGTGTGTGTGTTATTAGTGGAGTAAATGTGACTGTAATTAAGGAATTGAATCTGAGACGGAACTACGAGACAAAACATCAGGAGAAGCTGAAGAACCTGAATGCAGAGCAGAAGATACAGAAAGTAGAAGAGTTAAAGAAGAATCTGACATTTCAGCAGATGTTTTTCACCAGAGAACAATCCCAAAGTGAAGCTGGAGTGAAAACAGAAGAGAAATCAGAGGAACATCAGCAGGTTATTTACTGAGGGAAAGTTTCTGAAGAGCTGCATGATGAAGCTGTGAGACGTCTGGTGTTCCACAGGAGATATTTTTATAGAGAGCAAAATATTTAAAGTTATTTAAAGTTTAATTGTATTTATTCTGGAATAATATTCCTGTCTGTTTTTATTTATATTTATAATAAAACACATTGTTTTAGTGAGTTTAATAAATGTTTCTCCTGTTGGGCTCGTGACCTGAAGTGTGTTTTGAGTTTTGGATCCATGTGCAGTTGAGTTTGACCCTGAGAGATATTAGAGATAAATGTCATTCATTATTAATAATAACATATAATTAAAGGGAAATTGAGGATATTTTTTGTATCAGAAGTGTGTAATAAACTGGTAGACATTCACATTAGTCGGTACTCAGGAAGTAGCTAGAGGTTGGTGACCCCTTCTCTAAAAAAGATGACCTTTGACCCGTGATGGCTGAAATCTGATTGGGTAGAAGCTTAAACGTACACCTATACACTTCTACTGATAGCAGCACACCCAAGAGATACACAATGAAATAAAGAGACTATTGGGAATAGTTTAATACATATTCATGGACCGAAATATAATGAAATGTAATCTAGTGGTAAAGTCTTTACCATTATAGAATCATTATTATTATTATAGAAGATCAGTTCAGATTTATCTTTGTGTTTTACCTCCTACAGGAAACCACAACACCACACAGGAACATCATATGCTACAACACAACCACTGCCCGATTTCCAAATGCAGTTTCATAAATAAATAAAAACAATTCAGAAGAAATAAATAGGAAATAAAAACAGGGATAACTAAAGAAAACAAGTGCAAAAACAACAAAACACAATTCCTCGAAACACACACTCAGAACTGTACTGAAGAGTTTTCCCTTTGGAGGTTGTTTTTACTTTCACTTTAGTTTGTACAGGAATGTGTGAGGAGCTCTCACCTCCATGAGCTGGAACTCCAAGCAGGAGTAAAACCCACACTGAAGACACCTCCATCACACCGCTCATGTTTAACACCACTTACATCCAGATGTTCTCAGCCAGGTGTTTCAGAATCTTGGTTTTTGCAGAGAAAAAAAAAACAAAACCCCTGCTGAAGTGCGCAGTTACCCTGCGGTGCGATTCGTTGACATTCGACTCGCATTTCCGAATCGTTTTAGTTTTTCTTCTTTTTTTGTAGGAAATATTCAGGAAATGTCATTACTAATGCAATGCCACTGAATGTAAACACGTATAAACACCCTATAAAACGGAAAAAACTAAATAATTAGGAAATCAAAACAATGTCGGTCAATTAACTCAGACTCGACACCTAAAAAAAAGAGTCGACACTTTCAGTCTTGGTAATGGAAGCCGAGTTTCGGTTCGGAGTCGGTTCTAAATATTGGTATTGATTTATTTAGATTCCGTTATCGGAATCTTTATATTTTTCACACAACAAAAACAAACTGTATTTTCCTTTACTAAAATAAAACTTTACCACAAAATACAGTTTTAAAGTGAAAAAAAGCGTCTCCTTGTTCAGGTTCTTAGACTTACCTCAGGATTACCTCAGGTTTACCTCAGGATTACCTCAGGTTTGCCTGCTAGTCAGATGAGCTAGCATTAACTTTTATTTTCATGAACTAATACATCAGTTGTTTATGAAAGAATCAATGACATTATTAAGGCCCTGATTTAACTCAAACTTGGACATCTGAAGCATCTAATCGAACTTCAAATCTAATAATACTAATCTAAAAGAGAGGAGATTTTTTTTTACTTAATAGAAAACTTTTCATCTTGGTGGTTGGTTTATAAAAACATTCATTAAATGCTTTTTTATTATTATCTTCAACTTGGGATTTAAATATATGTTAGTTTCTATAATAACAAGACAAATCATAAGTGGATAACAGAAAAGTATGTCATTTATGAAGCATCACACATCAAGAAAACTCATATCATCAGATACAAAAATGGTCACAAGAAGGTCTAGGAGCTCTGGGAAGAACATTCATGAGATGACCAAGTTTATGAGGCGAGTGAGAAGCAGAGGGATTGATGTCCTCAATTAAGCCAGGAGGAAAATGGGCTGTTTTATTGGTCTTGGCCTGGGGTTGAGAGGTTTGATCAGTCTCCAGATTGAATCCAGTTATTCTCTTGCAGAGGGCAGGTGTCCATGAGGGTTCCGTAGCTTTTGACCCCAACATTTTTCAGGGAAACCTCCTCACTATGACTGGAAAACTGTTATCCAGGCCATCAGGCATTAAAATATCAGTTTATAATGCATTTTCAAATTCTTATCTTTGGAAAACTAATTTCCATCGTATTCGGTCAGTGAAAGCCAGGAAAGTTATGGAATTCGATTTAAGGTACTGAAGGAAACCATTGCGGAAATAATGAGAGTGCAACAGAATTCTCTGAAACTGAAAACTCAGGAGTGAAGGTCTGACATGGTTTATGAATCTTTACACACTACAAAGTTTACATTCACCCTGATGGCACAAAAAGCTCTTATGAAGAATGGGGCTTCACAGTTCTGCACTTTGATTGCTAGAAAGATTTGGATAGATGTCTCCATGACCAGGAGAAAGCTCTAGATGTGGTAATCTGTAGTTTTATAGTGTTTGTAGAACTTCATAGTTGAAATTCTTTCTTTCCATCTTTCTTTCAGTATATTAGTTTGTAAGTATTCTAATAAATAAACCGCCTTCAGAGCGCAAATTTGCACCACTAAAGTGTGTACTTCTACTTCTGTGGTCTTGGTGCGGTCCATCCTGCTAGCCAATCAGAGTAAAGCATTGTTAAGCCCCACCCTGTTACCAAAGTACATTGTTTCTATAAAGAGGGTTTTACAGTTTATTGTTTTTAGTTCCTGAGTTTTTCTTTCATTCTTTACCACAAATGTATTTTATTTTCTATTCACAGAAAAAGCCTGAAGTGTCTGAGACGTCTTATGAAACTGGGGAAACTAGTTCTTTATTATGGGATATAGGTTTTAGGAGAGATCTGACATATTATAGAGTGTCTTTCCACTAATAAACCTGTCTGCCTGCATTTCTCAGATGACAGATGATGTGGAAACCACAGAGTCCATTGTACAGTAGGTGAAGTCTTCTGTAACGTGCAGTGCGAGGAAGGCTGCAAGCGCTAAGCTTTATTTGTCCCTGACCAACAATTATCATCATCATCATCATCATCATCATCATCATCATCATCACCAGTCTATAGAAATGGTAGCTCAACGTTTAAGGCTCTGGGTTTCTTATCAGAAGGTTATCACTGTTAAACTGCCTCAGTTGGGCCCTTGAGCAAGGGCCCGTAACCCTCCTTGCTCCAGAAGTGCTGTATCATGGCTGATCTTGTGCTCTGACCCCAAATGTTTAACAAGCTGGAATGTGTAAAAAAAAAAAAAAGAATGTGACACGTTGAAACCTATTTCTTTCTTTTTATAGCATGGGCCTTCACATTACATGAAGAGTGACATCAGAAAGGTTCGTCCATTTAAGCAAAAACCAGAGAGTTCAAACAGAAAAGAACAGAAGACAGAAAATCAGGTGTAGTAAGGAACAAAAACACTGTAACACTGTATGTGAAAGTGTAAATGGTTTACATGTTGTAGTTTGTATATTATAAATACTGCCACATCCACCTGCAAAAACAGAAATAAAACTCATCAATAAATAGAAGCATGAATGCTGGAATTTATCCCCGCAGGTTACAAACACCAGAATTGTTAACAGAAGCTTATTTTACAGAAATGAGTCAATGGAACCATCAGAATGAATTAGCTGCGGGAATCTGCTTAGCTGGAAAGCTGACAATATGGCTTACCATGATTTCCAGATTTCTGTAACATCTGACTGAAACACACAAAGAAATGTAACACAATTTTTACAGACTTCGTCTCATTATTAATACATACTAGTGATGAGCCTGTATCCTGTTACTGGTTGTGTTCAGAACACAATCTCAAGTGAATAAAAAAGATCAACAGACACGATTCCTCGTCAGTGTACTCCATCTAAAATTATATTTTATAGCTTCAAATTCAAACAATATACAATAAAAGTAAGTGAGTAAGTCCAGGTGTAGGTGTGAGATGTTACAGGATGTCTGTGCATGATGTGGAGGTGGATTAGTGGATTATTTTCTACCATTTTTACTTTCCAGCACTGAGGAGTTCAAGCTGTTGTTGATGTTTGCAGAGAAAACTGATTAAATGGATTAAAATAAAGCTTATTTTCATTACGCAGTTTATATACGCAGAGTTAGAGCTAGAATTCTGTTGCTCCAAATCACACTCAGAGATAAAGTAGTGCCTGAAGATCACACTTATTTACATGAGAGAGAGATTGTGTTGGAGGTAACTCCTGGTGGCTCCTGGCCATTCTTTTTCTCATTTTCTTCTCCAGTTTGTCAAATTCATCTTGTCCCAAAATCCCGTAATTACCATAGAAGTTTCATCACATGCAGAACTTCTCCATGGAGCTCAGTGAGGTCATTAGGAAACAAGTACAATCAATGGCTCACTCTAGATGGAACTGGAATTGGATGTTACTATAGTTACAGTTGTTTATAAGAAGCGCATATATTTAGATTCTACTGACAAACACAAACTACCAACACTCTGAAGTTCCAGCCAATCACAATCCATTATTCACACCTGAACTTCCAGCTAATCACAATCCACTATTCACACTTGAACTTCCAGCCAATCACAATCCACTATTCACACCTGAACTTGCAGCCAATCACAATCCACTATTCACACTTGAACCTCCGGCCAATCACAATCCACTATTCACACCTGAACTTGCAGCCAATCACAATCCACTATTCACACCTGAACTTGCAGCCAATCACAATCCACTATTCACACTTGAACTTCCGGCCAATCACAATCCACTATTCACACTTGAACTTCCAGCCAATCACAATCCACTATTCACACCTGAACTTGCAGCCAATCACAATCCACTATTCACACCTGAACTTCCAGCCAATCACAATCCACTATTCACACCTGAACTTACAGCCAATCACAATCCACTATTCACACCTGAACTTTCAGCCAATCACAATCCACTATTCACACCTGAACTTCCAGCCAATCACAATCCTGGATTTCCTCTAATCATGGTGTAGTCATTAATATATATAGAATAAAGAACATCTGTGATTGTTTGTGTGGTTGTACTCACTGAATATTCTGCTCCGTATAAACATATAGATGCCTACAACCACAGCCAGCTTTAGTCCATTGATTGCACCACTGATGATAACATCTGGAACTTTCAATACATTACAGTCTAAGCATGGAACTGTTTCAAATGAAGAACAAACAAAGTATTAACATAAAAATATGCTAAAAACTGAGCTACTTCATCTACAAGAACATAACTCTACATGTCTACAAGCAAAACTTACCATCACCACTTCTAATAAATGGCCCTTTGAAGGTGATGTGATTCACATTGCAATCATAAAGCTCTTTCTCCTCCGGTTCAATCTCCACACTCTTCCTCAGCTGGTAGGTGCCATCACCATTGGGCCGGACTCCTAAAGATGTTTCCAGATATTCAGGTACAGAAGATGTGTGCTTCCTCAATTTCATGTTGATATCTTTATGGTAGAATCCTGTGGCCAGGCAGGTCAGGGTCAACCTTCTAGGGCCAGCTAGTGATTTCTTTAGGAATGTATAAACATCTGGTGAAGCTGAAAAGGCAGAGAATTGTAAGATATTTGCATTACTTTTTGTTGTAAATCCTGAGCTGAAGTATTTGTAGTAACATCTGTTGAATACATACAATAGTATTTTTGTTCAACTTTTCCATATTCCATGAACTTGCTGAGCCAGTCCACACACTCTTTCTCCAGGTAGCCCTTGGTGTACTGGTTGAGGATGGGAACTTCATCCCATTTCTTTTTGGTCGGTTCAGCAGCCTGGACTGAAGCGATCCATCTGGAGTTTTCCGTATCGAAGGAGAGGAACTCAGTACCATCGTAGGCATACTCACTGATTCCTCTCACAAATTTAAGACTCCCATTTGCACCTTCATCGACCACACAGCCATGTCTCCACTGAAGAACATGAAGATCTGAAATGCAGTGAAGGTAAAGATCATTTAAACACTTTTTATAATATACAGTATGTGATTATTAATAATGAATCTTCACTAACCGGTCTTATAGTGTCTCATGCGCTCCATCAGGATCTCCAGGTTCACCTTAAACCACTGCTCTTTGCTCTTGCGGGACTGAGTTCCTTTTTCCCAGTAATCCTGTGGCATCTTCTCCTTCATCCAGTCTTGTTTAGGAACCTTAACCTGAGTCTCGCTGTCATAGTAGTCGATCACTCGATCATCGAGCATTCCCAAAGCAATGAACTCATGGATTCTGGGCAGATTGAGAGGTTGTGAAAGATACGTGTAGGTGTAAAACAGAGAGTGCTGACCTATGAGAAGACAATGAAAAGAAAACGCCACCTCAGTATTTTTTTTATTTATTCCACTGCTCATTGTGCCTGATGGCTTACTTTCCATTTCTGTAGCATTTTTGTTACGGTGTGGGTTTACTTGTAATAAAACATCTGTTACCTGCTGTATTAAAGACTCTACAAGCCTTCATAGGGTTTTTTTCTGTTATTTTCTGTGACACGCTCTGGGTTCTTCCAGAAACGTGTGTATTTAAATGAAGAAAGCATGTGATATGATGGACAAGTCGAATGCATTCAGCATACAATGTATGTCTGATTGTCACTGCTAACATCAGATATTACTTAGACATTTACTTTGATAAGGACAATCCCAATCAGCCACCTCACATTACCTGCCAGGTGAGTGCCATCTAAACAAAACTAACAGAAGACAGGATACTTTCACTTCATTTTATGTTTTGTTCATTGGTAAAGATAAAAATCAAATGAACGCAAATAAGTATTTATTTTAAACGATTATGATCTACCAAAATCACTTATAGAATTGGGATGTAATTAATTAGTAGAACTTACTTTGATCATAAACATGGTGGAAAAAAAACCAAACACACACACACACACACACACACACACACACACACACACACACACACACACACACACACACACACACTCACACACACACACAGAGTATAAATGTAAGTGACTCACCGCCCCGAACTGGAACAGGAGCTCCGAACAACACGAGTGCTGAAAAGACGACTGAAATCTGCCCCATTGCCTCCTGCCTCTGCACCTGAAGCCTGAGTAACTTTACTCTGACACCTACGAGGACGTTTTCTGCAGGCGTGGCCCCAACTGAAAGTATTCTCTTCTCGGGGAATTAACCAATGAGCATTAAGGAATGTTCAAAGGAATTCCATTTAAATGTATTTTAAAGATTTTTTTTCAAATAATTGATACAAAACTATTTTATTTTGAAAATTACTATGATATAAACATGTAACTAAAAAAATTAATAAAATACTATTGATAAAAAGGATTGAGGAACCCAGAGGAGGATGTAGAATCTCTTCACCAATCACAACTACACTATCTGGCAAAAAGTATTGGGACACCCAACTTTTCCAGCTATATGTGGTTCTTCCACAAACCGTTACCACGAAGTTGTAGACACACTTGTACAGGACGTCTTTCAATGCAGCAGCAACCTGCTCCAGCATGACAATGTCCTCGTGCACAAAGCCAGCTCCATGAAGGTCTGCTTTACATAGAATAGAGTGGAAGATCTTCTGGTATAGACCACTACAAATAAAACTGAAGTGAATTGGAAAAACCTGCTGAAACTGTTCTCCTAAATCTTCTAAGTGTTTACTCTTCATTCACACACTCATTTCATTATTCAGTTTAACACTGTTCTAAATGACTTCACTTTGGTCCAGCTGATCAGATTCACTCATTTATACAAATGTTTCGGCCAGGCTATAAACAATAGCTTGTTATTTTTTGCCGTTGAGACAAATGTTTTGCAGAATCATGCAGAAAATGTCACTATTAATATAATATTAATGAATAAATATAATAATTAATACAAAGGGAACATCAGAGTTGTTTGTGTGATATGGGAATGATATATAATGAGGAATCGCTTATTTATAAATAAAATGTGTAGAAATAAATCACAGCAACAGCTGCACAATATCGACTCACTGCTTTATCAAAACACAGACTTTAAATATGAATAAAAACCTCAATAATGAGGAAAACAGAGCCATTTCACTGACTGATTCCCAAAAATCTACTCTTTCAGTCTCGGTATTCGGAGCCAACAGTCAGTTTTAAAACTACCCTTCAATATTGATTCATTTGGATTCCGTTATCAGATTTTTCCTCACAAACCAACACAAATTGTATTTTACTTCATTTAAATAAAATAAAGTAAAATAATTATAGAACAAAAAAAATAAAAAACGTTTCCGTGTACAGGTTCTGAGAGTTACCTCAGGTTTACCTCAGATTCACCTCAGAATCACCTCAGATTCACCTCACATTTACCTCAGATTCACCTCACATTTACCTCAGATTCACCTCACATTTACCTCAGATTCACCTCAGAATCACCTCAGATTTACCTCAAATTTACCTCAGATTCACCTCACATTTACCTCAGATTTACCTCAGAATCACCTCAGATTCACCTCACATTTACCTCAGAATCACCTCAGATTCACCTCACATTTACCTCAGATTCACCTCAGGTTAGCATGCGAGTCAGATGAACTAGCATTATCTTTTATTATAACTAATATATTAGTTGTTTATGATAATAATTTACCTAAATACAGCTGATTAAATACATTACGACTCTGATTCACCTCAAATAACCATCTGAGAAACTCTGAGCTTCTCTCATAAATCATGCTACTGCTAATTTAGGAAAAGTTTCACCTCAGAACAAAATGTAAATCTTTTCTTGGATAAATCTTTCAGTAATAATAGAATTAACTATCTGTTATTTGATTGCTTGATGTGTTTCTTGAATTCTGGATGAATTCTGTAAAACAGCAGATCTGACTGTAGCAGCTGGTGTATATCAACACACTGGTTCTATTACTGTGGGGTTTTTATAGCAATAGCTCAATAATCTCAATGAGAAATACATGAGTGAGTGTTAATACAGTGAAGTGATATACAAGGACTCGTTTAGTGCAGATCTGATGGTTTATGGAAGGAGTCTCCAGTGTCAGCACCTGTGTAACAGTCAGTGGTTTGTTTTGGAAATGACTGTACGCTTATTCTCAATCTTGTTTTAAATATAAAAGGTAAATAAAATAGACATGAACAGAATATTATTATTTGTAAAAATATTATTTATTTTTCATCATTATAATGATATTCAATCAGACCATGAACACGACATTTTAGAGATACGATGGTCACCTCTGACGGAAAAAAACCCCCAAAATGTATATAAATACAGGTAGTTGTCGACTTACGACCATTCGACTTTACGACCACAATCGCTAGCGGCAGCGTACAACAGTGCTTACCGGCTTCCGGCATCATTTCACAGTACTGTACATATAGCCTACTCTACTTCGACCAAATCATGTTACGACCAATCTGTCGGTCCAAATCGTGGTCGTAAGTTGACGACTACCTGTATATATATTCGTGATTTATACAGGAAGTAAAAATTCTAAATGTAATAAACATAACATTTAGCACTCATACAGAAAAACTTTCATTTACCTCATTGTTACAACTGAGCAGCTATGGGGTTAAGGGCCTTGCTCAGGGGCCCAGGACTGGCAGCTTAGTGTGGCGGCAAAAACCACCGCTTATTGACACAAAGTCAATAACCACTAAGCTACCACCTCCCCATACATATGGAGACATAAACAGACCTTATTAGGCTAAACAAAAATATTAATAATTGCTCTTCAGCAGGAGGAAGCTTTTGAAAGCTAATAAAAAGTGCATTTAAAAGGAAAATCAAAAAAACAAGTCACACCGATTAAAATAAATCAAATACACCTTAAATCAGGTTTTACTAAAAAATATGCAGCGATTTTTTAGTGATTCTTTTCCTGTCAAATTCTGTGAAAAGATCAGGGAGATCACTAATTCTTCTTTCAATAAAAGCAAAATTGCCTAAAGCTTTCAATAAAGCCTCTGTATCTGTACTCTGAACTTTCGGTATGGTGCAATCAAGACATGGAATATCTTCAAAAGAAAAAAAACAAACAAACTCACATGAAACTCCTTTAACCAACTACAGTGTTGAACATGACAAACTGCACAATGATATTTGCAGCCATGGCAGATCTTTGGGATGAAGAGAGCGAGAGATTATTTAGAGGATGGAGTGTGGAACGGTTCAGTTTTGGTGCACAAGATCTGCTACACTGCATTTAAAAGGAAAATCAAAGAAACAAGTCACACCGATTAAAAGAAATCAAATGCACCTTAAATGAGGTTTTACTAAAAATATGCGGAGATTCTGTAGTGATTTTTTCCTGTAAAATTCTGTGAAAAGATCAGGGAGATCACACATTCTTCTTTCAATACAAGCAAAATTGCCCAAAGCAATTAAACCTGCAAAAGCTAAAGTCTGAGGATGATGGACATGAATGCAGACCCTCTGTATCCGGGAAATTTAAAGAAGATTGGATTTTGTCAAATATACATAACAATGCATACTACTACTTCTTTTGGCTGATTCTACAGGGGTCCCACATCGGATCTCTGTCTCTAACATCATGTGTATAAATATATATATATTTTATTATTAATTTTTTTTAAGCTCAACACATTCTTGACAGTATTTACGCTATATGATTGTTATACCTGATCATAAAACTACAGAACTTGTGAAAAAGTGCTAGAAAAGATTATAATGCCAACATCATTAATATCAGAAGGCACACACAGAGTGGTGTATATGTTTTACAATGTTTACAAATCCACAGGTCACACATTCCCTGCAGCATCTGAAAGATATAAGTTATATATTCATCATTAACAGATAAATAGAATTGAAGATAAACATAAAACACTAATTTAAGAAAAAACATGTACACATTGTTCATCTTTAGAGATTTATGTTATAATTCTGGTCTTAATTCAACCTAAATCTTACAGATAAACTAGGTTCTACAAGGATTTGACCTACAAGCCCACCAGCAGCCAACATATTTATGTTTTAATTGCATTTTAAAGCTGCATGATGCAATAAAAATGATCAAAATATCATAAAATTGTAACAATATTGTAAAAGCTTTCAATAAAAGATTATAATACTTTAAACATTTAAACAAAGTTTTATTATCATGCATCATTGTGGTGATCTTCAAGTAAGGATTAAATGTATACAATAGGTGCAGATCAGATCTACTGTAAATGATATTATTATTATATGAATGATTTTATAATAATTTATTCTCCCTCATTTACAAGTCTGTTTACTAATAAATAAATCTGTTCATTAATGACTTGATAAAAATTACCAGGAGTAGATTGTGACATCATAGGAACTTTCTCCTCAATACTGCTCTGGCTGCCATCAGAAGAAACACCACTGCTGTTTCCTGAAAAGCACAAAGACCTGCTTCAGTAAAGGAGCACGGTGGCATTTCCACTAATGCAAACATCTCATACAATCATATTTTTAGTGGCTTCTTTTCAAGTTTCCAACAGTTTCTGCATACAAAATTACTTTAATGGAAGTTTCCAACAGAGTTCAAGCAACAGTTATCACTTTATTTTTATCCAATTAAAAAAAGTCCCAAAGTGTCAGAATGGTGATTTGGATGTTTCACAACTTCAGGTGAGGATTAAAAAAAAAAATGTATAGAATAAGTGCAGATCAGATCTACTGTACGCACTGATCTGTAATTGCTAGAAATTGCTAAGAATAATCCAGTCACAAACTATACTGTAAATGTAAATAATGTTATTATTATATTACTGATTTTATAGTAATTATAGTAATGATTTATTCTCCCTAATTTACAAGTCTGTTTACTAATAAATAAATCTGTTCATTAATGACTTGATAAAAATTACCAGAAGTAGAGGGTGACATCATAGGAACTTTCTCCTCAATACTGCTCTGGCTGCCATCAGAAGAAACACCACTGCTGTTTCCTGAAAAGCACAAAGACCTGCTTCAGTAAAGGAGCACGGTGGCATTTCCACTAATGCAAACATCTCATACAATCATATTTTCAGTGGCTTCTTTTCAAGTTTCCAACAGAGTTTAGGAAACAGTTATTACTTGGTTTATTGGAAAGATGAAGCAGAATTTTGTCCTTTAATTAATTAATTAATGTTTATTTTTTACCAGAGTTAGAGTCTTTTACATCAGGTCTTACACTCGGCAGCATGACTGGAAAATGAAGAAGAAAAAGTGCAGGTCAGTATTTATTATTCATTCACACATTTATTATATTTAAAGAAACCACTAGATTCAGACATCAGTGTTTCCTTTCCATTAAAGTCGACAGATTGAGCTGGAACCTGCTAAAATCAGCTGAACAAGAAGTTCTGCTCTGGACCGGATTAGATCCATCATCAGTACAGAATCAACAACACAAGTACATTAACACTTCTAGACATAAATCTTCTTCCAATTTAATCAAGAAGACCAAAGTCTTAAATCACGTCTTATATTAATCTCCTAATCATCATTTATTCTGTATCAGTTTATCATTAACCAGAGGAGGGAAGAGTTTCACAGCTCACTGACAGTTTTGACTGTTAAGGATCTACTGGATCCCCATCCTAAACAGATTATAGAAATAAAACAGATTATAAAAACAGTTGTAACAGTTGTTACAGTGTAAACAGTTACCACATGTGCGCAGAAATGGTGCATCTAATGCAGGTGAACTGTTTAAGCACCAGAGATACTAATCTGCACAACCTACAGAGCAGTAAATGACATTTACGGATCCCACTTCATGTAGAGTTTGGAGTTTGAGAATAAACAACCTCTTCGTCACTACTCAAAAAATAACATTCACAAGTTTCTCCATCATGGAACATTTTAATGCTCTGGCATGGAGAAGCTGGTGTTGGATCTGTGATGATCTCAGATGTTGAGCTATTTTATGAGTTGCTCAGTAGCTCCTGGTTCTACAATCGTAAATGACTGTATAAGACTGTAGAAAGAACATCACTCATAATCACACACTCCAGTGCTCATGTTAGTTCTCACTCTCCAGTGTTCTGTATTGAGGATGAGGTTCTGTTTTTGAGTCTGGTTCCTCTCAAGGTTTCTTCCTCATAACATCTAAGGGAGTTTTTTCTTTACCACTGTAAGCTCAGGTTTTGCTCATCAGGGATAAACACACATCATTTACTTGCACACATGCTAAACATTTCTCACACTGTACTCAACATCTGTCATCATGTGGTTATACTCACTGATTATTCCCTTCTTCTTAAGGACATAGAGAATGACTGCAACCAGAACCAAAACGACCAAACCTCCAAGCGCCCCTCCGATGATGCCACTCAGAATTTTCGGTTCGGTGCAATCAAGACATCGAATATCTTCAAAATGAAAAAACAAACAAACTCACATGAAACTCCTTTAACCAACTACAGTGTTAAACATGACAAACTGCAGAATGATATCTTCAGCCATGGCAGATCTTTGGGATGAGAGAGCGCGAGAGATTATTTAGAGGATGAAAGTGTAGAACCGTTTGGTTTTGGTGCACAAGATCTGCTACACTGCTGCTGTTCTGAAAGGTGCAGTAAGATGACTGACACCCAGTCAGATTTACTTATAGAATAAAGATAAAGATTTATTTAGATATCAGTATCAGGGGAACCAATCAGTGAGAAGATAAAGTTTCATGGCTGAACTAAACAATCACTCTGATTAATTACATTAATTTATTTACCTTCACCATGGTCAATAATTATTGGTTTGTTCAGGGTGATGTGGTTCACATAACATTTGTAAGATGCTTTATCTTCTGGCATGATGTCCACACTCTTCCTCAGCTGGTAGGTGCCATCACCATTGGGTCTGACTCCTGAAGAGGTTAACAGATGGTCAGGTAGAGTAGTTCTGTACTTCCTGAAATTCATCTCAATGTCTTTAGGGTAGAATCCTGTGGCCATGCAGGTCAGGGTCAACTTCTCAGGGTCAGATACTGATTTCTTAGCAAACATCTGAACATCTGGTGGAGCTGAAAAGACAGAAATATTTATAAACACATGAACAGTTAAGAGCTGAAGTGATTCCAGTTAAATCGTTTAGACACTCACAGTGTTTTTCCAACTCTTCTTGTCCATATTCCATGAACTTGCTGAGCCAGTCCACACACTCTTTCTCCAGGTAGCCCTTGGTATACTGGTTGAGGATGGGAACTTCATCCCATTTCCTTTTGGTTGGTTCAGCAGCCTGGACTGGAGCGATCCATCTGGAGTTTTTCTCATCGAAGGAGAGGAACTCAGTACCATCGTAGCTGTACTCATCAATTCCTTTTAGAAATTTTAATTTCCCATTTGCATCTTTATCAATCTCGCACCCATGTCTCCACTGCAGAACATGAAGATCTGAAATGGACACAGAGAAATTAGAACTGTCTTATAATAAACATTTAAAAACATGAAGGAAAAACAACTTCCTGTTACAAGATGATAGAATTTTACTAACCAGTCTTGTTGTGTCTCATGCGCTCTATCAGGATGTCCACATTGACCTTAAACCACTGCTCTTTGCTCTTACGGGACTGAGTTCCTTTTTCCCAGTAATCCTGTGGCATCTTCGCTTTCATCCAGTCCTGTTTAGGAACCTTAACCTGAGTCTTACTGCTGTAGTAGTCGAGTTCTCGGTCATCCAGCATTCCCAGTGCGGTAAACTCATAGATTCCAGGAAGTTCGAGGGGTTGAGAAAGAGCCGTGTAGGTGTAAAACAGAGAGTGTTCACCTGTGAGGAGAAAAAAAAAAACAAAGCGTGGGTGTTATGGTCAGTTTGTTTCTGTCTGTCCACTAGAGGGCAGTATAGAACCATACAGAGTCATAAACTCAACTGCTGCCAAAAGTGCAAAAACTTTACTCATCTAGAATCTTAAACATACAGATCTGAACATGTTTCTGTCTAAAACAACCCAATTCAGGTTTTATTTGTACAGAAAATTTCTGAACATCCACTCAGACACGACAGAGGATTTTTCAGTAATTAAAAAAAACCCCTCAAACACAAATCAAACAAATACAAACAAATAAACAAAATTCCCTTAAATTTATCATTAAGGGGTTTCAATTCCAGCTTTTAGTCATTACAGAAACATGTGAAACTGATCACGGGGTGTGTGTGTGTGTGTGTGTGTGTGTGTGTGTGTGTTGGGGGGGGGTGGGGTACTTACACAAAAACAAAACGTTTACTTTCGATTTTAAAACTGAGGACCTGCTGGTGCCTATTTACTTATTTCCTATTGGTCTACCCCCCCCCCCCCCACACACACACCACTCCTGTTCACTTCTGCAGAGTTTAATCTAATAAATAATCATCATTTCAGTTTTAGAGCGATTTCAGAATAAAAAACAGGCAAACAGACTGAGAGTTCATTATTATTACAGGAAGGCTGTCAGGGTGGAGCTCCACCTTCATCACCACCTTCATCATAGTTACAACAACAAGAACAAGAACAACAGGAAGAACCACCAGAAGACTGAGGAGCTTTTTTATCAAATTGCTGATCAGAATAAAAACTCATTCGTTTACACACACACACACACACACACACACACACATATATATATATATATATTTTTTTTTTTCGTATATGTTAAATAGTATTATTTTCTCATCTTACATTATTTAAAAAAAAAAAAGACAGACCCTCTTAAAAACATACCAAAGATATACATAAAAGTATCTGTAATAATTATTTAATGATTGGAATAATGAATAATTCAGTGAGAACTTGAGAAATCAGGAGCAAGAAGTTTTAACGATGACGCCATTATGAACAAAAACATCCGCCATCTTAGAGAAAAATCTCTGTTCTGCTGATCATCTAAAATAAAGATCTAGGGTTACATTTTTACGGGATTTAATCATAAACACGACTGGAAATGAATCAATGCTCCAAAAACCTCAAAACAATGAACTCCTGAACCCCCACCCAAAGCCGGAATGCTGACGGAGAGACACCAGACCCTGAGAGCGGCGCGGTTTAGTTTCGATTTCGCCCCCGGGTCGGGGATCAGCTGAGCCGCAGACACAGCGCGCACTTACCGCAGAACGCTGGAAGAACCGCGCAGGACACCACGGAGACTGAGAGCACGAGAGGAAACCACCCCATGTTTCTCATATAATCCAGAAAAAGTCCACAATTCAGTCCTGGTGTCTCCTGTAGAGATATTTTTATTCTCCTGTTACTGTGTTCAGGTCTTCAGGAAGTCAGAATAATGAATACAGAAAGTTCTGTACACCAAACAAACACTTCCCTTCAGCCAATCAGAGGAGATCCTGCCCCTCTACATCAACCAATCAGAGTGCGGAGTGTCAACAATCTCCATGTCAAGCAAAGTCTTGAAGGTTGAAACCTCCTTCTGAAAGTCTGGAGCAGGTTTCTCACACTGTACTGTAACATGTACTGTTGTGTAGTGTGGTGTACTGTTGTGTAGTGTGGTGTAGTGTTGTGTACTGTTGTGTAGTGTGGTGTGGTGTAGTGTTGTGTAGTGTGGTGTAGTGTTGTGTACTGTTGTGTAGTGTGGTGTAGTGTTGTGTACTGTGGTGTAGTGTGCTGTAGTGTTGTGTACTGTGGTGTAGTGTTGTGTACTGTTGTGTAGTGTGGTGTAGTGTTGTGTACTGTGGTGTAGTGTTGTGTAGTGTGGTGTAGTGTTGTGTACTGTTGTGTAGTGTGGTGTAGTGTTGTGTAGTGTTGTGTAGTGTGGTGTAGTGTTGTGTACTGTTGTGTAGTGTTGTGTAGTGTTGTGTAGTGTGGTGTGGTGTAGTGTTGTGTACTGTTGTGTAGTGTGGTGTAGTGTTGTGTACTGTTGTGTAGTGTGGTGTAGTGTTGTGTACTGTTGTGTAGTGTGGTGTAGTGTTGTGTACTGTTGTGTAGTGTGGTGTAGTGTGGTGTACTGTGGTGTAGTGTTGTGTAGTGTGGTGTAGTGTTGTGTACTGTTGTGTAGTGTGGTGTAGTGTTGTGTACTGTGGTGTAGTGTTGTGTAGTGTGGTGTAGTGTTGTGTACTGTTGTGTAGTGTGGTGTAGTGTTGTGTACTGTTGTGTAGTGTGGTGTAGTGTTGTGTACTGTTGTGTAGTGTTGTGTACTGTTGTGTACTGTTGTGTAGTGTGGTGTGGTGTAGTGTTGTGTACTGTTGTGTAGTGTGGTGTAGTGTTGTGTACTGTTGTGTAGTGTGGTGTAGTGTTGTGTACTGTGGTGTAGTGTTGTGTAGTGTGGTGTAGTGTTGTGTACTGTGGTGTAGTGTTGTGTACTGTTGTGTAGTGTGGTGTAGTGTTGTGTACTGTGGTGTAGTGTTGTGTAGTGTAGTGTGGTGTAGTGTTGTGTACTGTGGTGTAGTGTTGTGTACTGTTGTGTAGTGTGGTGTAGTGTTGTGTACTGTGGTGTAGTGTTGTGTACTGTTGTGTACTGTGGTGTAGTGTTGTGTAGTGTGGTGTAGTGTTGTGTACTGTGGTGTAGTGTGGTGTAGTGTTGTGTAGTGTGGTGTAGTGTTGTGTACTGTGGTGTAGTGTTGTGTACTGTGGTGTAGTGTGTGTTGGAGTAACAACCTGAAACTAAATTGACAATCATATATAACATCAGTTTTCAGTTCAATTGAGTTGTTTGTTGTTGTTTTATATGTTATCTTTTGTATATTATTTGTGTGTGTGTGTGTGTGTGTGTGTGTGTGTGTGTGTGTGTGTTATAACTTAAAATATAAATTTTAAGTTTTTCATTAAAGGAAAAAAGTTAAATATAGAAGTTATATATAGTAAATGAAGGTCAGTGCTCCTGATTGTGTTTAGACCAGCAGAGAAGTGATCTATTTTACATAAAAAAGTAAACATTTATATAATTTATTCCATCAGTTAATTCTCTTCATGTGGTAGTGTTTCTCTCGGCTGCACTGCTTCCAGCACGTGGATGTGGATGTTAGATTTTTTGTCCAATCAGATTTCAGCCTCTTTGTGCTGCCATGTACATTTACATTGACATTTATATTTGCAGCATGTAGCAGACGCCCTTATCCAGAGCGATGTACAAAAGTGCTTTGAGTCTCTAGTAATGAATAAATCTACACTGTACACCAGATTACACACTTCATATAAATATAACTCTTGAATTCTACAAAACAAACTTGGAAAGTGCTAATCTAAGTGTTTCAGGTAGATTAGACTGGTAAAACACGTGTGTAGCTGCACACATTAATACACCTGAGTTAGACTTTTTTACACCTACAGAGGAGGAGAAATTGATTTGGTCTCAGACATACTTAAAAATCCATTTATATACATATATATATTTTAGACCTTCATAATTATATTTATATTTTAATATATTTATTATTATAAGAAACATTTAACATGAGTTTTGTGCTAATCTTAGCTGCATACATAAAAGCATATGGACCCATTTATAAAATGTTATAGTTTGTGTTGCTGAAGTAGAAAATAAATTTTTTGTTTTACAAAAATATATTTTATTGTTATTTTTTAAGGTAAAAATGAACATTTATATAAATGAACCCAATTTATTGAAACAAAGTAAATACATAATCTTAGTTAGATTTATTTTACATGTTCATAATTATGTTTTAACATAATATTATTGTTAAAATTTGTATATAGCTTTTGTGTGCTGATATTTGAAATGCTACCAGGAGTCACATTCAGACCAACAGCATTAGATCAGTATTGTGTTAGTGGAATGTTATTTAGGTTTTTCTTAACAATCCTGACCTTCAGCATAAAAATGGACACCACTTCGTTCTTCCTCCTCTAAACAAATTAGTGTTGAATCTCAGGAACAGTAGTGCAGTTTCCTGAACTTTGAGAACACTTTTCCTTCAAACCTCCTGGAAATGTGTTCTGGATTTCCAAGAGTGATACATTGGTGTTCAGCTCATGACCAGTATAAACCAGGCCCATCTGCCCAGCGTGGGGTAATATCACACCACCCTGGGGTAGATCACATTGCTGAGTCAATACAAGGGAAATTCCCTAAAACATTACAGTATATAAATCAAATATTGTATATTTTAAATAAAGGAGCTGTGAAATTATTGAGGCTTCAGGTCTCAGGAACCTGAGGTTTCACCCACACAATAACTACACTGTTCTTACAACTGTAAAGAATAAACAGAAGGACTGTATATTTCACCTGCTGTTAATGATGTTTACAGTACAATTAAACAGACACAAAGATCTGCACCTACACTGGGTTGCCAAAGGTATTGGGACACCTATATGTCTCTGCAATATGTTCTTCTTTCCACAAAGTCAGAGACCCACAATTTTATCGGACGTCTTTGGATGCAGGAGCTTGAAATTTTCGCTTCACATAAACTAGAAGATCCAAAATGTTCCAGCATGACACTGTCCCTGTGCACAAAACCAACTCAATGAACATCTGCTTTTCATGGGTTCGAGTGAAAGATCTCCTGCTATAAAACTCCAACCCTATTGAACACTTTTGGGATGAATGTTTCACACTGACTGTACCCCAGGAACCTCCTCACCTTCTCACCTACATCAGCACCTGACTTTACTAACACTCTTGTAGTTGATAAAATCTCCACAAAATCCAGTGGAAGCTTTTCCCAGAAGACGCTTTAATAAGCAGGTACAAATGAACGATTTCTTTTAACAATCACTGTAATAAATATAACTGTAAAAATAGTCGAAAATGTTCTTTGTAAGTAAGTTTGTCCCTGATGAGCGAGCCGGTGGAGACTGTGGCAAGGAAAAACTCCCCGAGACGGCATAAGGAAGAAACCTTGAGCGGAACCAGACTCAATAGGAAACCCATCCTCATCTGGGTTGCACCAAATGTCCATTGAAGCAGATATACAATGTTGCGGGGTACAGTGATGGAGATCAGAAGCGAAAAGTATTCCTGAGTCAGTGTAGGAGACTGTTGACAATAACTACAGTCCAAATCCTCAAAGCACCCGTTCTTACTCCGGAATTACATGGAACCACCCAAGGCATTGATGAGAAACCATCCCAAGCTGCACAGAGTGGCCTCCAGTCAAAGAGAACACTATCCACAGGCTATCATTCAGTCACTATCATCAGTCTTCTCCTGGCTGCCTTCTTTTAATCCACCGCTGCTCCCTTCTTCTGAAAAACACAACAATGACGTGGGTTATAAAAAACTAATGTGCCTTTTATTCTTTATGAAATCTGATATACAGGAACATTTCCTGTGAGCCAAACTGCTGCCTGACCACCACATCCATCTGCCATGATGAAGATCCAAATCTGTTATTATAATCTTCACGCTTATCTTTGGTGTGACCATTAATAGTTGAATTTCTGGAGCGAGTCTAAGGGACCGTGTGCCAGAACCATAATGTTCAGGTTGAAGAATGTTAAAGTTTGTTAAAGTCTGTAAAAATGTGCTGCAGAAACATCGTTCTAATCCTGGTTCTGTGTTTGGATCAGAGATCACTGCACCTGCACCTGCTGCCAGATCTGGTGAGTTAAGCATGAATGTATGCCAGGCTGAAGATATTTTATCTCATGCCTGGAGGTTATTTTGGGATGGCATGTGCTCACTGATACACAGAAGGAGAGAGTGTGAGAATCAGGAGAGATACAGTGGGGCAAATAAGAATTTTCCAAGTTCTCCTACTTACATTGTACAGTGTGTGCGAACCTGTCAAGAACTTCAGAAAATGTCTGACCTCTGTAATTCTGTACCAAATATTACGTTTTATTTTTATATTGTATCTAATACGTATTTCATGCAATAAAATGGAAATTAATTATTTAAAAATCATGCAATACGATTTTCTGGATTTTCTTTTAGGTGTACGTACGGTGAAAATGACAGATTTCTCCGTTCTTGTGTGGGAAAACGTAAAAAATTGGCAATGTATTAAATACTTCTTTGCCCCACTGTATAGTTCAGATAAACCTGTTGTAACATGAAGCTGTGCTGCATGTTGCAACACACCCACACACACACACACCCACACACACACACACACACACACACACACACACACACACACACACACACACACACACACACACAGGCAGTCTACCAATTACAGGGTTGTGATCCAGAGATAATGAGACCAAATTGCTTGTTGCCAAGTTTAAACCTGGTATTTTACACACACGGAATCCGGTTTTGGAGGTGAAGCTCCCAGGACACTAAACGTGAGCAAGACGCATAAAATGTAGAAAACACAACAAATCTTACGACTAAATAGAGACATGATACCGCTGCCTTGTACAGGACTGAATTTACACCTGCAGGTGAGGTTATACCCACTGTGGATAAAGCTGCATCAAGAAGGTCCTTGGCTGCTACTGATCAGGAGATGGAGATGTTCTGAGGACTCCAGGAGTCTTAAAGGATGTGGTCATGTGCAGTGATTTCTTAATCATTTACCACGTCACAGTATATTATTTAGCAAATTTAGCTGTTTTACACAGTCACTGTGTTTACCGTCTCCTTCTCTCACGCTGTCTTTAGTTTCTTTCGCACTAAATGTTGAACAAGTGCACTTTGTGTTGTTAGTTTATAGTTTTGTGTAGTTTTGTGTTCCTTTTGTGAAAAGCTCTGCCCTGTAATCAGCCTGGTGACCTGGTGAGCTCACTTATGTAGCAACCAGTCACAACAAGCTCTACCCTGAGGTCAATCTGGTCACCTCACCTGCCAAACCCATGGATGTGTCTGACTTGGTAGCCACCCAACACCATTTCTGCCAAGAGGTCAACCTGGTAATCTCCGCTATAAAGCTCACTGCTGCCGCCGAAGAAGAAGCCACCCATTACATGACCTAACAAGAGGAACTTCCAAGTTCAGTCCATGTTGAGGGTCATTGGAGTTTCCTCTTTAGTCATGTTCCACTCACAAGCCCATGAGCGAGCACTCAATCCAAGTCTATGCTAGAGATGAAGGCTATGCTAGAAGCTGATGGCTCCTTTTTGACATTTGGAAGACCTACATGGTCTGAATCACAGAGGAGAGACTCTTGGAGTAGTGCCTTTATGGTGGGTTGTGCCAGAAAATACCAGTGTTCCTGTTCCTTTCTTTTTCTAAACCTAACAGCATCATCGTGTTGAGGTTCCATTTTGACTCTGGTTCCTCTCAAGGTTTTTTTCCTTATGAAGTCTCAGGGAGTTTTTCCTTCACCACTGACTCACTCATTAGGGGGAAACTTATAGGGTCATATTTATAATCTATGTATTTCTATGAAACTACTTTAGAACAATGTTTATTGTTAATTTTCTGTACATAAAACACTGAATTTAATTGAATATCCTTTAGTTTACATGGAGTGAACTGTCATGAAGACCATAACGTCTCATCTCTAAAAAGATTCTGCTTCCGCAAAAAGTATCTCTGACGTATTCCAAGTGGGTTTTTTTTTTTTTTTTTGCTTTGTTTCATTTCCATCTTGAAGTCTTGTTTTGGTTCCTTTTTCTTATCTTTCACATGGTCTAGTGATTTACTAATCAACAAATTAATTCTAAAGTTTCATTTTTATGACTTTTAATTACATTTTAGATTTTGGATTATTGTATTAATAAACTGCTCCTTTATAAGCATTCGATTTCTCTTGGCCTCACCGTATTCTGACAAACTCAGCTGTTATCTTTAATCAAGATGCCAACAATACAAATATATAAATATAGCTGCAAGCAGCGATGGCGGGCCCTCGCACATTTGTGTATCGCTATACGGTGCCTCCCAGAAAACAATGCACGGTGTGCAAGTGCATCAAGTTGGTAAATATCAGTGGACTATTTTATGTTGTTACTGACCCATTTGGGGACTGTAGGTAAAAGAAACCCCACATTTTAGACAAACGGGGGCGCTAGTGGGCCACTTAAGAAACACACCGTTGTCCGACCTTTTTGTCCACACTTAACAGCCGACAAATGTGATGTATGTGTCAAATTTCAAGTTAATCTATGCACGCCAAAAGCCTTAAATATGCCTGAAATAAAAGGTAAGTTTGACGCGTTGCCATGAGAACAGCGTTCAAGATATCAAAAATCACTTTGCAAATTATCATCTACAATGTCTCTCCATCATGTTGATTACGTTTGGTGTCAATCGCATGAATATCCTAGGAGGAGTATTTAAAAGTTCACCACATGCAACTGTCAAAAAATCCACCTTTTGTGACTGACACACTTCGTGGCGCCTGTTGGTGGCGCTATGTCCGAGATTCACAATAGGCACATCGATGCGATCGGAATCCTTACACACTGAACATACACACTGCGTGTCATCCGAATAAGACATTTTTTGCTTTAGATATTAGACACTTCCTGTTTCTCTGAATTCGCCATAAATTTGTCGCCTCGCCACGGCAGCACCGTTCAAAATATAAAAAAATTCCTTCACAATTTAGCAAGTGCAATGTCTCGGCATCATGTTCACCATGTTTGATGTCAATCGCATGAATTCCCTAGGAGGAGTATTTAAAAGTTCACCACATGCACTTATGAAACCATCCAAAATGTCCGACTTCCTGTTGGGCGGAGCTAATAGGTTTAATTGTGAAAGTTGTTCAGGTCGATGAGATCTATATGCCTACCAACTCTCGTACATGTGCGTACATGTTTGCCCGATCTGTGCACCAATATTTGTTTTTGCATTACAGGGGGCGCTACAGAGCCCTATTGCCACGCCTATGTTCCAGCCTTCGACCGGTCCTAATGGCAGACGACTTTGACGTCTGTGCCAAATCTCCGGTGTTTTCGAGCATGTTAAGGCACACAAAGTGCATGCCAAATGCTTAAATATGCCTGAAATAAAAGTAAAGTTTGACGCATTGCCATGGGAACGGTGTTCGAGATATCAAAAATCACTTCCCAATTTATCATCTACAATGTCTTGGCATCATGGTGACCACGTTTGGTGTCAATCGCATAAATATCCTGGAAGGAGTATTTAAAAGTTCACCACATGCAACTGTCAAAAAATCCACCTTTTGTGACTGACACACTTCGTGGCGCCTGTTGGTGGCGCTATGTCCGAGATTCACAATAGGCACATCGATGCGATCGGAATCCTTGGCCGAACATACACACTGCGTGTCGTCCAAATAAGACATTTTTTGCTTTAGATTTTAAACACTTCGAATTCGCCATAAATTCGTCGCCTCGCCATGGCAGCAGCGTTCGAGATATCAAAAATCCCTTCGCAGTTTAGCAAGTCCAATGTCTCGGCATCATGTTCGCCACGTTTGGTGTCAATCGCATGAATTCCCTAGGAGGAGTATTTAAAAGTTCACCGCATGCACTTATAAAACAAACCAAAATGGCTGACTTCCTGTTGGGCGTAGCTCATAGTTTAGAGGGCAAAAGTTGTTCGGGTTGATGAGATCTATATGCGTACCAACTCTCGTACATGTGCGAACATAATTGCCCGATCTGTGCACGAATGTTTGTTTTTTAATTACAGGGGGCGCTACAGAGCCCCCCTGCCACGCCCATATTCCACCCTTTGTCCGGCTCTAGTGACAAAGGACTCTGACGTGTGTGCCAAATTTCAAGAGTTTTCGAGTATGTTAAGGGACCTCTAATGACCAATGTGTGTAAAAAATAATAAAAAAAAAATAATAATTAATTCTAAGGAAAACAATAGGGCTTCGCACCTCTGGTGCAGGCCATTCTGGCCTGCTCCTCGGTGCTCGGGCCCTAATAATTATAACAAATATATATAGTGTCAGAGAGTCAGGACATGATGTAAGGTCGGATTATTCTGCAGTAATGCGGGTGTGGGACTGGAGGGAAGGACCCAAATGCAGGATGCGACAGGGTAAAGGAGAAAACAGGCTTTAATAAAGACACACTGAGCGATGGGGCAAGGCGAAAACACAGTCCAAAAAACAGTCCAGGGTCTGAAACACAGGGCGATGCAGAGAAGACCAAAACAAAAACACTCCAAAAAAATCAAAAGCTGGCAAACGGAACAATATAGACAGGACAAAAACAAAAACAAAAACCCAAAAGCAAAACCAAAGTCCAAACCGGTTACTAGGGAAGCAGAGCAGAGCAGGGGTAAGGAACAGGAACTGGATCCAGAGCAGGAAGGGTGGCAAGAATAATCTCAGAGGCTAGAGAGCCAGTAAGATCATCTGGCCCTAAGCTAAGGTCTAGACGTCCTTATATACCGGGTGGCGTGGGAAAAAATGGCGAATGGAAGTGCCCGCCATGTGCCCGGAAGATGCTGACAAAGATTTTTAGAGGAAATTTAGATCAGTTCCTACTCTGCTTAGAAGGTACAGGTTCACCTCCAGGACCCTGAAGAAGGCATTTAGGATTGTATCTGACCTTTTCACCCTGGACTTTATGAATCACTCCACTCTGGCAGGAGGCTGCGGTCCATCAGGACAGAAAACCTCATGCCACACAAACAGCATCTTCCCATTCAACCTCATCATTAATAATATTAAGGAGCCACCATCAACTCTGACCTGCTTCATAAACACTGACTTTACAGTAATAAAAACCCCACAATGTTCATGTCTTACATTAACACAATCACCAAGGACCACAATACTGCAGCCCTGAACCTCGGACTTCTCCGTTACTGATCTCATTCTGATTTCAGAAAAACTTCTGCTTTTAAAACTAAAGGAACACAAATGCAGGGGTTCTGGTGGAAGCAGAGACTCACCGCTGAAAGCTGGAGCCACAGATGAGAACATCACAGATGCTGAGAGAAATCCACTCCATCTTCATACAATCACACACACCTTCACCGTCCAACTGAGTTTTCTGAGCTTTCTGGTTACTTTCTGACCACCAGAATCAGATCCTCAGACCAGACAGTCACCAAACAGCCTCTGTGTGTGTGTGTGTGTGTGTGTGTGTGTGTGTGTGTGTGTGTGTGTGTGTGTGTGTGTGTGTGTGTGTGTGTGTGTGTGTCAGTAGTCTTCAGGCAGATGTGTCTTTTAATGAGAAGATTAGTATAAAATACAGAATGAATAAAATACAATATAATAAATCGAATTTTCTGTGACATGTGATTTAGGGAAAATTGTTCACTCAGTAACATGTTTGATTTGTTTGTTTGCTGAGTCGTTGTGCTGTTTATCGATTTCATTGCTGAGTCGTGCAAATGAAACGAGACCAAAGCTAACGAGATGAAGTTACCATGATGAGGAACCGAGCAGACATCTACAAAAGCGTGATAATGAGATGAGAGAAATGAAGAGCGGTGCCAATCAGACTGAACCAGCTCCAGGAGGTAATTAATACCATGTGATATGAAGGGGGTTCTGGGAAGTGCAGTTTGATGTCTATACAAACACTCAGACACACAGAACACCATCACTTCAGAAAACTGGTCCATCATACAGGGTGTGACATGGATAATGGTTCTCAGGTTAAACCACTTTTCCGGAAGCAATGACCTTGGAGAAGTTTGGTTCTTCTCAAGGTTTCTTCCTCATACCATCTGAAGAGAAGTTTTTCTTGTCTCAGGTTTGCTCTCAGGGATAAACACACATCCATTTTTGTTCTAGAATTATTCCATTCTGTAAATCTGCTTTGATCCAGGGTGAAAAGTTCAAGAGAAATAAACTTGAATAGAATAAATAAATAGAATTTTTATTGTTTTGAATAGAGTTTCTTGTGGTTGTTTTATCCTCGTGATGGTGTTTGATGTTTGATGATCGCTGGACCTACACCAGGATCCTTATTGTGGATTTCATTTATTTATTTCATTGTTTTTTCTGTTCTTTAAATAAACTGTTCTCACACTGCGCTCGTGTTCGTCTCCGCTCCAGTTATTCCTCACATCCACCTGAGTCACCTTCATTACAGCTGCACCAGACGCTTTCTAACGTTTTAGACGTCTAGTTTATTTACATTCATTACACCAACATCTGTTCATTCATATTTTATTTTATTTTATTTATATATTTAATTAATTAATTAATTAATTAATTTATTTGTTTGTTTATTTAATTTATTTTTTTGTTTTTTTTTAAATATATGCCCTTTTTTTCTTAAATTCCAATTTTTAGAAAAAACTCCAATTCTAAAGTGAAAGTAAATTACAATTTGTATTAAAATTAAGTTTTTATATTTATTATACTATTACTTTTTATTTTAGTTTTAGCTTAACATTTTTTCTTTATATTTTTCTGTTTTTATTTTTTATTTTTTATATATCATCGACATTTTTAATGTTCATTTAAATTTGTTCTTAGGTCATTAAATATTCATTAGCAGGTAAATTCTCCAATTTCCAGTAAGAATAACTTTAATTTACTGTCTACATCCACAATAATGTACTGCCTTAAACACACACACACACACACACACACACACACACACACACACACACACACACACACACACACACACACACATTAATTTTAGGTATGTACCTGTCAATCAATTGCATGTCATGTTTGCCTCCTGTACATGTGTGTGTGTGTGTGTGTGTGTGTGTGTGTGTGTGTGTGTGTGTGTGTGTGTGTGTGTGGTGTTGTCTGTACACACAAGTTCTTATAATCATAATTACATCATAATCAGGTCATATATATTTAAAATAAAAAACAATACATTATATAGAGACTGCAATGTCCTGTAATATAACACACACACACACACACACACACACACACACTGATACATACAGATATATAATTCTATATAAATATACTGTATAAATGTATAAATCTACACACACTTCCTACACATCCATCGTTCCTGTCCGTCACTTCCTCCCGAAGCGGAACCCAAATCCTCCTTTCTGTCTGTTGAAGGCCTGCAGACCCCCAGCGATGGAGCTCAGCACTTCATTCCGTTGCGTATCACCGTCTTCCATATCATCCTCCCGTTCCTCATATTTTCTCTTGTACTCCGCTGTAGATCTCCGTCCCTTCTCCATCATCTCCATCCTCTCCACTGGCTCCATCCAGGCCTCCATCAGCGCAGCTTCATAACCAGGGATGACGGGATGCAGAGGGAAGGTCAGGCCTCTTTCAGGACAGAGGAGCAGTAAGGACATGAGCAAGGACGAGCAGATGTGGAACAGCTGGAGTTTCATCTGCATGGAGGAGAGAAAGAAGAAGAATTAGGCTCATACGCTACAAGAACACCTTCAGCAAGAAACCAAGAGGAGATGAAAACCTTCTAGCTGAAGATTCTGTGGGTCTGTTTCTCCATTCACACTCCTTCTGCTTAAATATGTTTAAATCCTTTCATCACATTCAGCGAGGAGCAGCTGCTATTGGTTACAACCTCCGTGACGCACACATCTCAGCTCTGAGGTCCATCAACATTCCTCAGACCTGGAAACGCTGAAGATTAAGTGGCGCATCATGAAGTGACCAATTACTCTGAACTGTGACAATCTGTTCGTTAAGAACACACACACACACACACACACACACACACACACACACACACACACACACACACACACACACACACACACACACACACACAATGGTTGTGATACACTGGTTCACCTCACCAGGAGGTCAGAGAAACACCTAGAAAAATGTGTGTGAATGTGATGTATTGTTATCACAGCACGCTTGAGACTCCTGTTGTGTTGTGTTGTGTTGTGTTGTGTTGTGTTGTGTTGTGTTCTGTTGTGCTGTGTTGTGTGGTGTGGTGTGGTGTGGTGTGGTGTGGTGTGGTGTCGTGTGGTGTCGTGTCGTGTTGTGTGGTGTCGTGTTGTGTTCTGTTGTGCTGTGTTGTGTTGTGTTGTGTTGTGTTGTGTTGTGTTGTGTTGTGTTGTGTTGTGTGGTGTCGTGTCGTGTCGTGTTGTGTGGTGTCGTGTTGTGTTCTGTTGTGCTGTGTTGTGTGGTGTGGTGTGGTGTCTTGTCGTGTGGTGTCGTGTCGTGTTGTGTTCTGTTGTGCTGTGTTGTGTGGTGTGGTGTGGTGTCGTGTCGTGTGGTGTCGTGTTGTGTGGTGTGGTGTGGTGTCGTGTCGTGTGGTGTGGTGTCGTGTTGTGTGGTGTCGTGTTGTGTTCTGTTGTGCTGTGTTGTGTGGTGTGGTGTGCTGTGTTGTGTGGTGTGGTGTGGTGTCGTGTGGTGTTGTGTGGTGTCGTGTTGTGTTCTGTTGTGCTGTGTTGTGTTGTGTGGTGTGGTGTGTTGTCGTGTCGTGTGGTGTCGTGTCGTGTTGTGTGGTGTCGTGTTGTGTTCTGTTGTGCTGTGTTGTGTGGTGTGGTGTGGTGTGGTGTCGTGTCGTGTGGTGTGGTGTGGTGTCGTGTCGTGTCGTGTGGTGTCGTGTTGTGTTGTGTTGTGCTGTGTTGTGTGGTGTGGTGTGGTGTGTTGTGTGGTGTGGTGTGGTGTGGTGTCGTGTCGTGTGGTGTCGTGTGGTGTTGTGTGGTGTCGTGTTGTGTTCTGTTGTGCTGTGTTGTGTTGTGTTGTGTGGTGTGGTGTGTTGTCGTGTCGTGTTGTGTGGTGTCGTGTTGTGTTCTGTTGTGCTGTGTTGTGTTGTGTGGTGTCGTGTCGTGTTGTGTGGTGTCGTGTTGTGTTCTGTTGTGCTGTGTTGTGTTGTGTTGTGTTGTGTTGTGTTGTGTGGTGTCGTGTCGTGTCGTGTTGTGTGGTGTCGTGTTGTGTTCTGTTGTGCTGTGTTGTGTGGTGTGGTGTGGTGTCTTGTCGTGTGGTGTCGTGTCGTGTTGTGTTCTGTTGTGCTGTGTTGTGTGGTGTGGTGTGGTGTCGTGTCGTGTGGTGTGGTGTCGTGATGTGTGGTGTCGTGTTGTGTTCTGTTGTGCTGTGTTGTGTGGTGTGGTGTGCTGTGTTGTGTGGTGTGGTGTGGTGTGGTGTCGTGTGGTGTTGTGTGGTGTCGTGTTGTGTTCTGTTGTGCTGTGTTGTGTTGTGTTGTGTGGTGTGGTGTGTTGTCGTGTCGTGTGGTGTCGTGTCGTGTTGTGTGGTGTCGTGTTGTGTTCTGTTGTGCTGTGTTGTGTGGTGTGGTGTGGTGTGGTGTGGTGTCGTGTGGTGTGGTGTCGTGTTGTGTTGTGTTGTGCTGTGTTGTGTGGTGTGGTGTGGTGTGGTGTGTTGTGTGGTGTGGTGTCGTGTCGTGTGGTGTCGTGTCGTGTCGTGACGTGTTGTGTGGTGTCGTGTCGTGTTGTGTTGTGTTGTGCTGTGTTGTGTGGTGTGGTGTGCTGTGCTGTGTGGTGTGGTGTGGTGTGGTGTGGTGTCGTGTGGTGTCGTGTCGTGTCGTGTTGTGTGGTGTCGTGTTGTGTTCTGTTGTGCTGTGTTGTGTTGTGTGGTGTGGTGTGTTGTCGTGTCGTGTGGTGTCGTGTTGTGTTGTGTTATGTTGTGTTGTGTTGTGTTGTGTGGTGTTGTGTGGTGTGGTGTCGTGTCGTGTCGTGTGGTGTCGTGTTGTGTCGTGTTGTGTCGTGTTGTGTTATGTTGTGTTGTGTTGTGTGGTGTTGTGTGGTGTTGTGTGGTGTCGTGTCGTGTCATGTCGTGTTGTGTTGTGTTGTGTGGTGTTGTGTGGTGTCGTGTTGTGTTATGTTGTGTTGTGTTGTGTTGTGTGGTGTTGTGTGGTGTGGTGTGGTGTTGTGTTGTGTTATGTTGTGTTGTGTTGTGTTGTGTGGTGTTGTGTGGTGTGGTGTGGTGTCGTGTTGTGTTGTGTTGTGTGGTGTCGTGTTGAGTTGTGTTGTGTGGTGTGGTGTCGTGTTGTGTTGTGTCGTGTTGTGTTGTGTCGTGTCGTGTTGTGTTGTGTTGTGTGGTGTTGTGTTATGTTGTGTTGTGTTATGTTGTGTTGTAATAATGTCACTCATGATGTAAGACCGTTGATTTTACTCTTTTGTCAAACCTGAGAAGTTTTCAGATTCACTCCTGTTTTGTCTGGAAGGTTTATTAGTTTACAGAAGACCCACAGAACTTCATCTTCTGTGATGCCTCATGCAGACATCTGTGATGTTTGAGTTTCACATGTTGTCTTCAAGAAGATGCGAGGACAAACAGAGGCGACGAGAAAGTGACCAGTAAATGCTGAGGTGTGAATATGTGGACACACATACAGTAAATATTATACACCTGTCAGTGTGAATAGTGGATTGTGATTGGCTGGAAGGAGTTTAGGTGTGAATAGTGGATTGTGATTGGCTGGAAGGAGTTCAGGTGTGAATAGTGGATTGTGATTGGCTGGAAGGAGTTCAGATGTGAATTGTGGATTGTGATTGGCTGGAAGGAGTTCAGGTGTGAATAGTGGATTGTGATTGGCTGGAAGGAGTTCAGGTGTGAATAGTGGATTGTGATTGGCTGGAAAGAGTTCAGGTGTGAATTGTGGATTGTGATTGGTGGAAGGAGTTCAGGTGTGAATAGTGGATTGTGATTGGCTGAAAGGAGTTCAGGTGTGAATAGTGGATTGTGATTGGCTGGAAGGAGTTCAGATGTGAATAGTGGATTGTGATTGGCTGGAAGGAGTTCAGGTGTGAATAGTGGATTGTGATTGGCTGGAAGGAGTTCAGGTGTGAATAGTGGATTGTGATTGGCTGGAAAGAGTTCAGATGTGAATAGTGGATTGTGATTGGCTGGAAGGAGTTCAGGTGTGAATAGTGGATTGTGATTGGCTGGAAGGAGTTCAGGTGTGAATAGTGGATTGTGATTGGCTGGAAGGAGTTCAGGTGTGAATAGTGGATTGTGATTGGCTGGAAGGAGTTCAGGTGTGAATAGTGGATTGTGATTGGCTGGAAGGAGTTTAGGTGTGAATAGTGGATTGTGATTGGCTGGAAGGAGTTTAGGTGTGAATAGTGGATTGTGATTGGCTGAAAGGGGTTCAGGTGTGAATAGTGGATTGTGATTGGCTGGAAGGAGTTCAGGTGTGAATAGTGGATTGTGATTGGCTGGAAGGAGTTTAGGTGTGAATACTGGATTGTGATTGGCTGAAAGGGGTTCAGGTGTGAATAGTGGATTGTGATTGGCTGGAAGGAGTTCAGATGTGAATAGTGGATTGTGATTGGCTGGAAGGAGTTCAGGTGTGAGTTCAGAGTGTTGGTAGTTTGTGTTTGTTAGTTGAATCTAAATGAATGTGCTGCTAATAAACACCTGTAACCATAGTAACATCCAGTTCCAGTTCCATCCAAAGTGAAACAGCTACTGTACTTGTTTCTGATAACCTCACTGAGCTCCATGGAGGAGTTTAGCATGTGGTGAAACTTCTATGGTGATTACATGGATTTTCATAAAGAGGCACAAAATTAATTTGACAAACTTTAGAAGAAAACAAGAAAGAGAAATGGAAGGATAAACAGCACCAGGACTCCAACAGAGACATGACGTCGGAGCAGAAGAAGTGTAGATGTAACAAGTCAAATATAAATAATTTTGTTCCAGTCAGTTTCACTCTGCAAATATCAATAACAGCTTGAACTCCTCAATACTGGAAGTGACCATGGTGGAAGGTGATATCTACAGCTAGGTGTGAGATCTTACACCATTCCAGTGCTCTCTGCTTCACCTCAGGATGTTCTTCACCTCCACACGGAATGAACCTCGTGCTGCAGTTATGAATCTGAATCACCACCAGCTCGACTGAATAAAACTCATGAGGTCATTATATTTTATTATCATGTACTCTGCACTCTAACGCTCTTCATCTGCGTTCTTCTTCAGACCGGTGAGAAACGCTTCCTGGTGTGTTCTTAGCAATCAGCCAACAACTTTTTTACAGATGTGTAAACTATCAGTCACCTCTGGAATCAGCCGTTGCACTGAGACATTAGAGGCATAAAACAATGAGGTCAAAGTCGTGTGATAAAGTTAGAGATAAAGCAGCACTTAACAATCAAGATCATACTTTAACCCTACACATGCTAACACACGCTAATTCTTCAGGCTCACATGGACCTTATAGACCTTAGTGTTCTTAGGGTCCTTAGAAGGTAAAACCTCCTGCTGGTGACACTGTGACTGCAACTAATGTGACTGGATGTTTATTAGTACAAAACCAGCTCCATGAAGATCTGCTTTCCATGGGTTGGAGTTAATGATCTCCTGCTAAAGAGCTCTAACCCTATTAAACACCTTTGGGATGAATGTGAACTCTGACTGCACCCCAGGAACCTCCTCACCTCACCTACATCAGCACCTGACTTTAATAACACACATGTAGCTGAAGTAATCTCCACAAACATCTAGTGGAACATCTTCCCAGAAGAGTGGAGAGATTTATAAGAGCAAATTGAGACTAAGTGTGGAATGAGATGTTTAAAAATCAGATGCTTATTCCCAGATGTCCACAAACGTTTTCCATTACATTTGTTTCTCCTTCTGTCTGTGTCTCCATCTATCTTCTCAATAATGCCCAATGTTTGTGGGCACCTGATGATATGATCGGTTTCTTTTTATACATCCCATTCCAAATTTTGTCTCCATTGGCTTTTATAATAAGCTCCACTCTTCTGGGAAGATGTTCCACTAGATTTGTGTGGAGATGAAGTCGAGAAGTTGAGGAGGTTCCTGGGGTGCAGTCAATGTTCACATTCATTCATGTTCAATAGGTTTCGAGCACTATAGCAGGAGATCTTCCACATCTTCAAACCCACGGAAAGCAGATCTTCATGGAGTTCACGTCATGATGGAACAGGTTTGGGTCTCCTAGTGCAAGTTTCATGCTACAACATTGAGAGACAGTTTGGGGAAGAAGCACATCTGGGTGGAAGAGTCAGGGTTTATTTATTTCAGTGTCTATCAGCGATCATGCTGTGAGTCAGAGTGTGTGATCCTCAGAAACACGTCAGCTTTATTCTGTAGAAGAGAAAACGTACGATCTGAAAAAG
>JBCEWE010000588.1:97500-107500 GCA_039877035.1 Silurus lanzhouensis
ATCTTCTTCACTAGATGGAGATCTTCTTCTTCGTCTCAGAGCAGTTCAGTAGGATTAAGGTGCGGTGACTGGACAGGTCATGATTGAAATCACTCCAGACGTCTGTCTGATCTCTAAATAACACGTACAGAACTCGGACGTCTTCGACTCATCGTCTTGTTGTACGGTGAAGATCAGCTCCAATAAGCAGCAGTCCAGACTGAACTCCATGGTGATGAAGTGTGGAATGGAGACATGTTGGTTCTGGATTCATTTCACTTTCCGGAATCTTCACTGCTCCAAAACAACCCCAGACCATTAAACCTCCACCTCCATGTGTGTGTGTGTGTGTGTGTGTGAGGGAGTCTGATCACATCTTCTCTCCTGTTCTCCTTCTCATACAAGATCTTCTGTCCTTCTGAAACTCATACCCACTGATCTTTCCTCCACTCGTTCACTGTCTGATTCTTATTACACAGAAATAAAAGGAACATGCACAAGTCTAGAAAACCCACAAGTCTCCACACTTTTCACAGCCACTGTGCTTCTGCTCACATAAAGATCAGAAGATCTACCACAGAAATGATGTTGAACACATCTGGTTAGAAATACTGTGTAATAAAATGCACCATTTGCTCTAAAACATTATTACATTGAAATATTAAAAATCTATAATAAAAAGTAATAAAAGATAAAGTCCAGACAGACAACACACTCTTCATACAGATGTTCTCCTAAACATCTGCTCAGGAACAGTACATAAATAACATCAAATACAATTCTATATAAATAATAAAAATAAAAGTTAAAGAGTATTTATGGTGTTATGGTGATTTAATAAACTCTGTGTACAGATGTTATGGTATAAAAGAGTTTTATAGAAAGTCTCAGGTTTATTTTTCCTGATCTCCTCTAGATAGATATGTAGATATTGAGAGGAAATGAAGCTCCTCACCTAATAATGCTGCTGCAGGTATACCCGCGGTCCTGCTCCGGATCTCAGCACTGCTTTACCCGCACTGTGTTCTCCGGTTCTCCACACCGTGTTCTCCGGGATCTCAGCACTGCTTTACCCGCACCGTGTTCCGGGGAATTTAAACAATGCCGCTGCAGCGCCGGAACTCCACACCGGCCAATCAAAGGACGCGCTTCACCGTGACGTCACTACAATGACCGTTACTACGGAGAGCGCAAGGAGACCAAAAGGTCCTCGTGTTTGTTTTGTTTTTTTTAGTTGTGAAACGGCGCTGGATTTTAAATCACGTGACGCTCCGAGTTCTGATATGCGTGATGGAGAGAGGAGAGAAAACAACAAGAAGGAAAGAAAGAAAGAATGAAATAAAAAAAAAATGGAGATTGAGAGATTCTGAAATTGAGAAAAAAATGCGAAAATTCAGAAAGAAAGAAAGAAAGAAAGAAAGAAAGAAAAAATTCAGAAAGAAAGAAAGATAGAAAAAAATAGAAAATTCTGAAATTCAGAAATAAAGAAATATAAAATTCAAAAAGAAAGAAAGAAATATAAAATTTAGATAGAAAGAAAGAAATAGAAAATTTAGAAAGAAAGAAAGAAAGAAATTCATAGAAAATTCAGAAAGACTGAGATCTTGGAGAGAGTTTCAGGAGACGTGGTATTTCAGCTGAATGTGTGGAGAAATTAAGAGTCTGGATGATGAAAGTGTGAACAGATGTTCTTCATGCTGAGGAGGATTTTACACTGATTATAAAGTGGAACATCTGGATATCTATAGATTTGTTTGTTTAAAGGAGATCAGAGCGTTACATTACTGAACATGTGGAGAAACAGGAGGAACGTGTCTTTGGTCTCATAAAACCATAAAACTCTCAGTGTTTTTTTAAACCTTTCACATTATTTTTGGCTTTGCTTTGTGCAGTGTCTCTATTTCACTGTAGGTTTATCTGATTCTCATGAAGTCTGATCTGATCTGATCTGATCTGATCTGATCTGCACTGAGAGCAGGATACTGCATTTTATTACAGCCCATAATAACACTGTATATGGTCATTTAAGGGCATTGCGTTATGTAAATGAGTGCACAAGCATAAGCTCTCGAGTCTGGAAGCTGTAGATGAACCAAAACACACACACACACACACACACACACACACACACACACACACACACACACACACACACACACTCAGACTGTTTCCACGTCATGTTTAATGCAGATATTTTATCTCCTCATCTGTAAATCTGTAAAAAAAACAATAAACAAAAATAAGCCCCAGGTGGGTGGAGCTTCACTGGCTGTCCATCATGTGAACAGATTCCTCCACGACGTCCAGGTTGAGAGGTGTGATGGTCTTGGTCAGCACTGGAGTCGTCCCCTGCTTGTACCGGTACTGACCTTCCCTGGAGTAAAGAGAGAGAGAGAGGAACAGTGAGTGAGGAAGGAACCATCACATCTACTCATACTGAGGTTTCATCAGCATCTGAGAGGATCTCATGTGGAACACGAATCACGCAATGGTGATGTGATGAAGCATGGAGATACTATTTTCCTATAACGGCACGTCCCGGAGTGTTTTATTCCTGTACCTAGATCTGTTCATAATCCAATCTAATTTCACTAATTTACATTTGACCACAATCCTATGTGTTTTTTAAAGTCTGATCATGACTCTGCCCCGTCTTATCACTGACTTTTAATGTCTGATCATGACTCCGCCCCGTCTTATCACTGACTTTCAATGTCTGATCATGACTCCGCCCCGTCTCACCACTGATTTTTAATGTCTGATCATGACTCCGCCCCGTCTCATCACTGATTTTTAACGTCACCTTTCATGACTCCTGTCCTGTTTACCTTAACGCTACATTTCCAAAGCGTTGACCATTAATGTGAAATTTAATGTGTGGGCGGAGCATCTTCCATCGACGTCCATGTGAATGAGCTGTTGCTATAGAAACCATAACGTATCAGAGCGAGGGCATTAATAGAAACCCGCCCATCCTCAGAGCTGCTGTTATAGAGAACTAATCACCATAATCACTACAATCAGAGAGTGTAGCGGTGGTGAAGGTGTTACCTCTGGCCCTTCTGTACAGGCTGGTCATACCCCCGCAGATAATCCACTCCTTTCTCCGTGATCACACACAGATCGATGTTGCTCCCAGAGCCCAGGTCGCAGAAAATCCCAGCGGCGATGGCGTCACGTACCAGCTGCTTCGCTTCGTCCAGCTGAGAGAGAGAAAGTGAGGGAACTGTAAATGTGTGCATGACCACACAGGAAATCAAAACAAATCCAATGTAACAGTAATGTGATATACCTCCATGTTGGGTTTGTATCGGTCTTCAAACACAGAGATGGCAGCAGCTCCTCCAGAACCTGCAACATATCCATCATGTGATCAGTCCTGATGCAGAGACACAAGTCTTATTTTATACCCAGTGAACCTCAGGCTAACTGTCTTCATATTTAACATGCTGAAGATGCAGATTATGGATACTGTAGGAAGATGCTGCAGTTCCTTTTCTTATTTTGGTCATTAATTAGAGTGAATTAAAACTTTAACTTTAACTTTTAACTGGAAAGGCGGTCAGCCATGATCATGAGCAAGGCCCTTAACCCCATAGCTGATTAGGCGTAACATTATGACCACCTGCCTAATATTGTGTTGGTCCCCTTTTGCTACCAAAACAGTTGTGACCCTTGGAGCATCAACAGCATGAGCTTGTCATGCTGTTCTCTCCATACATGCCACCCACGACCCTGTCACTGGTTCACCTCTGTTCCTTCCTTGGAGCACTTTTGATAGATACTGACTACTGCAGACCAAGAACAGTCCACACAAGCTGCAGTTTTGGAGATGCTCGGACTCAGTCGTCTAGACATCACAATTTGTCTAACTCGCTGAAATTCTTACGCTGGCCCATTTTTCCACTGAATCTCTTTAAGGTCTAGGCTTTAATATAAATGAAACATCCATTTTTTAAACAAAACCATGTTTAGAAGCATGACTGAGATACAATTACATCCCACAGTATCACCTGGTGTTTGGTTTGTTGGTATCTGAGCATCAGAGTGATACCTGACACCAGAACTGGTAGTGATGAATCCCTTACTGAACGGGGTTCTTCATATCGAGACGTATTCTAAAAGCTAAAATAGACTGTATTTGTCACTAGTGCGCATGCTCAGGACTCGTACCCATTGCAGCAAAGGGCAGTTTATCGTAGGAGCCGTGAGGGTAGATGGTGAAGAGCTGGAAGCCGGTAATATCCACTCCTCCGACGATGAGAGACGACCCGATGTGTCCCTGATACCTGTAGCACACAAACACACCTGTCCCTCTTAGACAATGGTGTTCATCTCATTCACCAATCAGACATGAGCAGGTCTCAGCATCATCTCTTACCTAAACAGCAACTGCTTAAGTTGCCGTGTCACCGTGGCGACGAGAGGAGGACGTCCTGTGCTCAGGGAATGCAGCTCGATGTTCGATGACATCATCTGAGTGGTGATATCAGCGTCCGCCGCCACCCCTGCTCCACAACAGCTACCAATCACAGTGAGATTAGAACACAACAGCTACCAATCACAGTGAGATTAGAACATAACAACTACCAATCACTGTGGGATTAGAACACAATGCTTACCCAATAACAGTGAGATTAGAACACTACAGCTAGCAAAACAAAGGTAGATCTAATAGAGATGGTATTTGAAGAGATGATAGCACATCTTATCAGAGCTCCATATGAGGAGTGAAATCAGATCCCACAAATTAGATCTTAGATCAGACTCCAGCACACCGTAGTACTCCGGAAGGTCCTACACCAAACACAACTCAACTAAGCCACTCACTATATGTTGGGAGCGATGTAGTGGATCTTCATGCAGTTCTTATCAGCCACAACCATGTCGTCTGTAGAGCGAGTGTCAGCACCGAGGACCACTCCATCCTGCAGAGACTTCAGTTTAATGATGATAACACCCTGTAGATCTCTGTGTTGTGTACGGGCAGACCTTCATACAGACCTTGTAAATCATCCCTCCGATGGTGGTGCCAGTCTTCCTGGCTTTTGGAGCGCTGTAGCCCTTCTCCGTCAGACCGGCCTCCAACACCGCATTTCTGACAGCAGGAGAAGAGAAGGTGTGAGGCAGGTACAGTACAATATATCATTAATGTCATCATCAAAGCCATAGATCAGGAAACTCCCAAAACTGCACCCCTTGAGCTGAATACGGCCCCCATGAGCCCCCACATGTGGAACAGCCCTCTGAACAATGCCAGGGACATTTTTAAAATATAATTGTAAATATTTGTTTTATCATATCTGTATTTAATAATAAAGTTTGGCTTTCAAACTAAAACGTCCCTTAGTTATTAATAGAGGTCGAGGCATCAATTTTTGATCGCTGGAACTTTCGGCAAAAATCCATACAGATAGTTTTTCCAGCTTCTGGTCATTATGAGGGCGACCTCTAGAGGCAAATCACTGACACCAAGTGCTGTTTTCTTTTCACATGAGACTTCACGCTGCACAGAGAGCGCTATATTATATTTATAATTCATAACTTGTTAGAAATGAGTTTATTAGAGGAACAGCGCATGTAGGACATTTTGGAGACAAGCTGTGCAGAGGAGGGACATGGGGTATATCAGAAGGAGAATTCTGAGGATGGAGACACCAGGAAAAAGGAAATGAGGAAGAACAATGAGGAGGTTTATAGATGTTTTCAGGGAAGACATGCAGGTAGTTGGGGTGAAAGAGGCAGATGTAGAGGACAGGGGGGATGGAGACGGATGATCCGCTGTGGCGCCCCCTAATGGGAGAAGCCAAAAGAAGAAAAACGTATTAATTATATAATTATATTTATTAATGAATACAGTAGAACCCTGTTGTACGAGCAAACCGAGATACGAGCGAGCTTGCTCGCAAAATTTTACCCTGTTTCACGAGTAAATTTCGAAGGCACGAGCAAACCCACGCTGCCGGTTCCCTGTTTTCGGCGGAGGGAAGCATCAGTCACTTGGTTGATGACGTATCACTCGGTCGCTCTCGTTGTTCAGTGCAGCAAAAACATAACTTTTTTAGTGTTATATTTTTATTTCACTAGAAATCTTGAAAAATGTCTTCCAAGAAAATCAGTGATGTTGCTGTGAAAACGAAAGTAAATAGAATTACCATGGAAACCGATGGTCTCACACTCGCAATCAACCACTACCACATGAGTAAGTGTTAAATTATGTTTACATGACGGTAATTTGCGGTGTATTTGTTTGTTAAAATAGGCTACAAATACTTTTTGAGTGCAGAAATAAGAGATCGAATGAGATCTCGGAACGGATTAAATCACTTTTACATTATGGGAAAATCAGTTCGAACGTACGAGCAAATGGACCTACGAGCAATTTTCAAGAACGAATTCTGCTGTCCAACAGAGTTTTACTGTATATTCAAATTTATTTCCTTCAGCACATTTTTATGGTTTAGTATTTAAATTTTTTTGTAATAAAGTTCAGTACTTTTGTACATTGAGTGTTATGTTTGTTTGTCTTTTATCCAGTATCCATTTAAAAAACTATTGTTTGATTAATTGCTTATCGGCGAGTACGATCCAACCTCGCTATCGGAATCGGTAAAATCCACTATCGCTCAACCTCTGGTTATTAACGTAGCGTATTTGTTAGAGTCGCCAACCAGCCACATGCATTAGTAAATATTGAATATGAAAAAGTCATTATGGTAGAAATAACGTTTTTTAAATAGACGATATCATCATTTCTTTAATCATATATTCATTAAAGAAAATAAAACAGAAAATAGTTCGGGGTTTGCCATCGAGCATAGAAACATCTCTGGGTCTAAAATGGATCCTATCGGAATGGCTTGCAATCTAAGGCGAGAGATTTCTAGAGTTTTCTAGCATCATTTCTGCAGATCTGATGTTTACTGAGCCCAAAGGAGCTTGGTGATGCTGGGATTTGAATTTACAACCTTCTGATCAACATTTCAACCACTGAGCGACCCCTTACCCATTTCCATTTATGGCATTCGGCAGACGTCCTTATCCAGACCCACTTACATTCATCTAATTCATACAACTGAGCAGGTATACGGTTAAGGGCCTCGCTCAGGGGCCCAGCAGCGGTAGCTTGGTTTGGTCGGGATTTAAACACACAAACTTTTAATCCATAGTCCGAAACATTAACCACTAAACTCCCACCTCCCACAAAACACTTCAGTGCAGCAAAGACACAGGAGACTCTCAGGAGCATGTGTTTCATACGTTCTCATTTCCTGAGCAACAGTTTGTCCAGGAAACACTTTATACATTGTCCAATTTGGGCTCTGAACATTTCTTTAATCAGGAGTGAAGAAATGGTTGTTCCACTGATGTAACTTTTATATTTATGTCGTTTGGCAGAGACTTTTATCCAGAGTGACTGTGCAGATGAGGGTTAAGGGCCTTGTTCAGGGCTCAGTGGAAGCTTGGTGGTGGTGGGATTTGAACTTCTATCCAGAGGCCAATGCCTTAACCACTGAGCTACCACTGAGCTATTACTTAATAGTAGAAGTTCTCAGCCATTGTTCTGTTCATCTCAAGGTCTAGTCACACAAGATGCTTCTAAAAGACCAGTTGGTAAATGGGATTCAGGTGAAGCAGGAAGGAAGTTGTAAATACAGAACATGAGCTTCTCCAGGAGCGGAGAAGGTCCACGGTAACGAGGAGACCAGTGTGTTCCTGATGTTTTAGACTTCTATTTAGCTTCTTTTCAGTTTAGAGCCATGTGTAAGAAAAGCCACACACACACACACACACACACACACACACACACACACACACACACTCACCTGCGTGCGTTCTCGAAGCTAAAACCTCCACTCGGCGCCCCAAACTGCGAGCTCGAGCTCAACATCTCTCCACTCTTTCTGTCTCTTGGATGGAGGAGTGTAAAGAGAAGGAATAAAATCCTCTGTAAGCGGAAGTGAAGTGTGGAGGAGATGAAGCTGAGGGATGTGTCAGCTCTTTCTCCTTCAGCTCCAACGCGGTAGTGGAACTTTACTTTCAATTTCGGTTGCCAGAGGGACGTGTCTCATTCCAGCTCTGGGTCACAAACTAGTGCACTTTCCTTAGTGTTTAAATCCTCATAACGGAGGAGTAAATATTCAGAATAATAATGAAATGAATAAATAACAGTTATGAAGTTGTGAAGTTGTGTTTATTTCTGAAAACTAAATGAGTTATAATACAGAATTACACACTATTACACACTTATTGTTCATATATGAGACACTTCTGTGTTTTGAGGTTACAGGAAGGAGGCGTGGCTTCTGAGTGTTTCAGCTACAGTAATGTGGGCGTGTTCTTTATCTGCCAATTTCAGTGAAGGAGGCGTGGCCTTTGGTTTCAATTATATGGTGTCTGTTAGTTTAAGTTACAGTTTAGGAGGCGTGGTTTCTTTCTTTTCGTTTACAGCGAAGGATCTGTGGCTTTTGTGTATCAGTTACACGAAACAGGTGTGGCCTCTGAATTATGAGTTATTATATCTGAGTTATAATGGGGGTGTGGCCTATGTATGTTTTCACTTACAGTAAAGGGGTGTTGCCTTTGTGTGTATTTTTTTATGGTAAAGAGGTGTGGCCTTTGTGGGGTTTTTTAATAAAGGGGTGTGGCCTGTGTGTTATTTGTTACACTTAAGTGGTGTTATAGTGGGGGAGGGGTATGTGACCTTTGTATGTTTTAGTTATAGAACATAGGTCTTTAACTGGGGGTCCACAAATTTGTTAAGATGCATAAATCTTTTTAAAAGATTTGAAAATATATGAAAATATACATTTATCAGTGGCTGCTTGATACATTTTGTATCGGGGGTCTCGGCCCATGTCTCTATCCCCCAAATACACACAATTAGTCAGATTTCAAATGAATTAGATTTTTTAAAAGTCACGTTAGACAGCATTGTATTGCACCTTGTTAATCAGTGACCACACACAGGGCTTAGATGTTGAAGATGGAGCATTCAGACCTTCTCTCACACACACACTGTTCTATTACAGCAAGGATCAGAGCAACATGGCTACACACTTCACCCAACATAACCACAAACATTTCAAAATGAATGAAATAATTATGTGTGCAATTAACTTCGTAATGTGTGTGGTGTTCCCTCACTGTTTCTACCCCACGTGGGTTCTTCAGGAGATCAACACTTGCTTTTTTAAACATCAGGAGGTGAAACTCATACATTAACCACAGCAGATTAAACAGTGTGAATTCTGACTGATCAACTTTTCCGCTAAGGAAGTAATTATAGGCATTCAGACGCCATTAATTCTTTATCACTTCTCTCCTGAAGACACGTTTGGTCTCAACCAGATAACAATACTGTCTCTAACAGCTACGTGTTAAATGTTCTGAGTGAAGAATCTTCACCTCTGTGTCTGATTAAAAGGCTCTGGTGATTCCATGTTATCATCTATTTTCAGCTTTTATGAGCAACTTAACTGTTTTGTTTTAGCTGAATTTATGTTAGTCATTATTGCTGTTTGGATTAACACGTGCATTTTCATCACAACGTGTTGGTTATTGTTCACCTCCATAAAATGGTTTATAGTGATGGAGGTGTGGCTTCTGTATGTTTTAGTTATAGTAAAAGACAAACACACACACACACACACACACACACACACACACACACACACACACACACACACACACACACACACACACACACACACACACACACAGAAAGTGGAGGCTTGAGTTTATTTTCAACATTTGTTTTATTTAAATCTGTTCATCACCTGAACACTCAGAGTCATGAGGGACACATCTGGATAGATAAATACAAGCCGAGTACAGACAGATGTGTGTCTCTCTCTCTCTCTCTCTCTCTCTCTCTCACACACACACACACACACACACACACACACACACACACACACACACACACACACACACACACACACTGGGCCGTGCTGAGAGCTACAGCACATAATATTCATACAAACCACAAATACACAGGCAGGAACCGGTACACAGACCA
>JBCEWE010000588.1:110000-112500 GCA_039877035.1 Silurus lanzhouensis
TTTTTTCCACTTTTTCTTGTTAGTCATCTTCTCGCTTTGTCTTAATTAGTGTTGCATGATTGAGAGCATCCTGAGCAGCTCCATCACAGTGAGGTCTGGCAGCTCCACAGTGTGTGAACTAAAAGTTGTTCAAAGGGGTAGTAAAACCGCCCAACACATAAATGGGACCCAACTTCCTGCTATGGAGCACCTTCACCACAGGAGATGTCTGCTCAAAGCTCAGACCATCAACAGGCACAATAAGATGTTTGTCATTTACCATAACCATCACCCTACTGAACTTCACACTGCACCATTAGGACACTGATGTCTCATTTATGCTTCACTGCCAGTAACTATTGTGCAGTTCTGGAGCTCTTTTCAGTTGAGGGCCACTCTGTGCAGCTGGAGATGGTTCCACATGTTACTGAGCAACGAAAGAACTTTGAGGATGGATTTGGACTGTAATTAATATCTACAATCTGCTCACAATGGGCTCAGGACCACAGTTTGCATGAAAAGTTCTGCATGTAAGCATCAACACTAATGGAACTGTAAATAATGGGCATGGAACATGGAAGTCAGGTACTGATGCAGGTGAGGAGACCTGGGGTGCAGTTCAATATATTTATATATATGGTGGCCATAGCCTGTGTTGTGATTGGACCGGGCCATCTTCTCTTACCGTCCAACCTCCTTTGTCAGTCTCCATATCACAGTAAACCTTGACAGACCCTCCATCTTTACCTCCAGGGAAAATCTCCACCAAACCTGATTCCAGCTCTCCATTCAGCAGCTCCTGAGAGCAATCAGAGGGGTACGGAAAGCGTAGGGTTACTGAGAGAGAGAGAGAGAGAGAGAGAGAGAGAGAGAGAGAGAGAGAGAGAGAGAGAGAGAATTAGTTTAATTCGAAAGGACATGTAATTTTGATTACCTTTTAAAATATTTTGAAATAATGGTTGAAGAGCAGTTAGAATTTACTTTCATTTTTTATGCCCGAGTTCAGCTTTAGAACCTTAGAATTAGAGGTCAACCAATTAATTGGTTTTGTTGATTAATCAGCATCGATAATTGATTGCTGAAACTATTGGCAAAAATCCATCCCAATAGTTTTTCCGGGTTGCATTATACAGTACGACAGTGGCCTCTAGAGGCATTTAGGCTGTAATTGTTTATATTTATTTGGAGTGTTACTCTGATTTAGTTTTTATTTTTGTAATAAAGTTCAGTTTGGTGGAATATTGATAATTAATTTAGAGGTTTGTTTATTTTTAAACAAAATTTTTGGGAGATAAAATAGAAAAGGAACAAAGTCAAAAACAGCAGCAATTCATTCAGGGTTTCTTTAAGAAGAAACCATGTCAGAGATGAGTAGATGCAGTACAGTGCAGTTGATGTCATACCACTTGTGTGGTGGCACATGACTTTACCCATGCGCCCCCCTGACTGGTTCCTGGTCCCCTCTGTGCCACCTCGTTAAAATATCCTAGAATTGCCCCTAGAAGAGACCTGGGGTGCAGTCAGTGTTCACATTCATTCATGTTCAATAGGGTTGGAGCTCTATAGCAGGAAATCTTCCACTCACACCAATGGAAAACAGATCTTCAGGGAGCGGCATCTTCATGCTGGATCAGGTTTGGGTCTTCAAGTTTAAGTGAAGGAGAATGTTCATGCTACTGCATCCAAGACATCCAATCCAATAATTGAGTGCTGCCTAGTTTGGTGAAGAAGCAGATATGGCTGGAGAGGACAAGTGTCCCAATAGTTTTTCAGAGATGTCCTCCTGTTCTTCTGAGAGGGTTCTTTTAAGTAATCTTGTACAAGAAAGCATGCTCAATTTTTGAACCTTGGTGTAACAGCTAGCTGCTGATATTATTTAGAATCTAAGGATCACAGGTTACATCGAAACCAAACACATGCTCGAGCTGCAATATGTGGATCACTTCACTGTAAAGTCTCCACACCCTGGTCTATCTCCAGCTCACACTCTCAGGAGCAGCCTCTGTGGTCTGAGCGATGGACCATTTGTTCTTATGCATTATAATATATCATATTTACCCTTCTCCAAGGTTTCAATGGTCTTCAAAGAGAAGGAGTGAACAGCTCAATCAGTAGCACCACAATGATATGAGTAACATCATCATGATCAGCAGGCATGGTATTGAGAGCTACACACCTGTAGTGAACTCGGTGGAGATGGTGGAAGTGAAGACTCCACCCCTTTCCCCCTGCAGCAGTGCCATATACTTAGACGAGGGATGGAGGCCTTTCAGCTTGTGTTCAGAAACTCCAGGGTTAAGGGTCACTTCCTGTTTGAGAGAAGATGCAACCAAACAGTAAATAAAACTAACTGGTGGTTTTGATTTCTTCACCGTATCAGTATAATATCTGATCTAAGCTGTAGGTAGGTGATATTGAGAAGACATTTCAGAGTGATCCAAATGTGCTAAGGGTGTTGGAATGCTAACAGTTTAGGAGCTACCAGGAACAGGTTATGCTTCTTATGCTAATTAAGTTGCTA
>JBCEWE010000588.1:117500-145000 GCA_039877035.1 Silurus lanzhouensis
AGTCCATTGTTTTGGTTTGTTTGAATGATTTATTTTATTGTCAGCAAATCAAATTTATAATCACAAACAGATGGAGGAGGATAAAAGTGAGGAAATACGTCACCGTCTCAATACTGTTATTAATGCACCCTTGTTCACTTCCCCTTAAAATCCTTAGTGGGCCGTTCCATCATTCATCAGCTGGAGGGAATTTCAAAATACCCAGAATTACTGGCTGGAAAATCCCTTATTACAAACAAATAAACAAATAAATAATAAACAAATAAATAAATAAAGTTAGACCAGGATCATTCTACACTTAGTGACATTTCTTTCTTTCTTTCTTTCTTTCTTTCTTTCTTTCTTTCTTTCTTTCTTTCTTTCTTTCTTACTCGAATTAAAATCTGATTAATTATGTTTTAATAATAAATACATAAATAAATATATATTCTAATTTAATAATTCTTCTTTTTTTATTATTAGTAGTAGTATACATGAATAATATTATTTATTATTTATTTATTTATTTATTTATTTATTTATTGAATAATTACTCAATTAAATTGTGCATAAATTAACTATTATAAATATTTAAATAAATAACCATATATTTCAATCAAATATTTAGACATTTTTGTGAGTGCTGTTAAAAGACCCGTAAAATCCACCAATAGAAAGTCAGCAAACTCACAACCCCACACACTTCACTATAGATATTACAAAATTCACTGATTTGACCTAAATTTCTCTCAGTAATGGTTTGTGCTCCTGAAGGTTACGGTGACCTTGACTTTGACCAGTGACCTACAAGGAGTCATTTAACAAACTTCCCTCGAGCAAATAAAACATCAGTACAGCCTGTGGATTGAGCAGGAGTAAGGGGGCGTGGCCAAGGTGGAAATAAATCAGTGTTGGAACGCAGATCGAGCCTCGTCTAACACATCATACCATCCGGACCACCTTAGATCTTTCAGACCCTGATATTTTGTACCCGGTCTTACCCTGTGTTTTGGGTGAATGGTGAGTGCGGTCAGTGAGGAAGGATGACTGTAAGCTTATCCTGGGTGAAAGAAGATCAGATTAGCAGTAAATGATCATGAGAATGAAGGTTATTGCGTTTTAATCGGTCATAATTAGCGTTTTCTTTTAGAGACTTCGTCATGAATATCGTCATAACCACCAAATCCTACAGTCACCACAGAGCCACTGCTGAACAGGACCGTGTCCTCTGATTGGGTTAAACGTACCTGGACGCTACTTCCTTATAAAAAAATAAAATAAAATATGACATGCAGATAAAAAACTGAAATACTCGGATGCAGGATTATACCATAAGAAAACCCATTATGATGTTGGTCTATTTGATATTCATGACCCATCTGCGTATGACACGCAAATGTGACTGAGTGATTTGACAATCTGGTGAAGAAAGTTTAAAAAAAAATAAAAAAACAGGTAAAATAACCTGGATTTGTATTATTGTGTGGCAGTGAAAGAAGGAAGCAGTAGATAAAACTCATATCAGCTCCCCAGGGGTCATGGTTTAGCTACAGCTGTACTTTTACTACATTCTGGTGTAAAGTTGTACAGATTCTGCAGAATTTATCATAAGCTTTGATACTATATGAATCAGGTTAATGCTCCAGCTATTATGCTGTTAGAGGACGTCTGGAAGTACTTGTGTAGTCCAGGTCACATCACTATGACATGTCTGAAGCCTTTACCCAGGCTATAGGCAGGTGCACACTGTGTGATTTTGTCCACGATTTGGTTGCCTGAGAAAAATTTTAATAATCCTAATAATCCTATTTTAATAATCCTATATTTCCTATAATCCAAGGCTAAAATCTGTAGTCTTCAATCACTGGTTTGTTCACCGACATCTGATTAAAGGATCATTTATTTCCTCTGATGAAATTCTGCCAGTCATTTTGTTGGATTTGTTTTCTTTGAGAATACATGTTTTTTTCTTTTTAAACCTTCACCACCAAAAAACATACACAGCAAAATCCATCGTACTGAACGTAATCCACATGTGAGGTTTTTGCTGTGTAGCCCGAACAACATAAACAACAACAACAACAACAACAACAACAAGGGTTAGCATCAAACACAAATGTAACATGTAGATTCTGTATTAAAATCTGATGGGATGAACTTTAATCAAAGCTTCAGGAAGGTCATGTATTGCAGCTTTGATTAAAAACCCTTGCTGGTCAAGGAGACAAAGAAAGCACAGGTGAAAAGAACCATCACACATGACCAACAAGTTGTTGGAAAGATGTTGGGTTTGATATATGGTCTGTGTTAGATGAGTTGTATGAGTGATCTGGTAGTGGGTTATACCTTTAGATGCTGAATACCTGTTGTTATGACGGAGGTGTGAATTTTGGAATGTGATCCAGGACGTGTTCCATAAAGGGTCACAGAGTAGCCGGTTTGAGCTCTGAGACCTGAGACAGGGTACGAACGAGCAGAACCAGGAAGCAACCTGATGGAATTCTGTCTAACCACAACATTGCTGCTGTTCCTCCTCACATCCACAATAACATTAGTGGTTATATCACTTCCATCTGTTCTGGCTTGTACTTCTTCTTCCTGTTTGCTGCCATCACCCTCATTCACGTCTTCATCATTCTCCTCTGTTATTCTGATCACAAAGTTTTTGAACCTTCCCTCTGGTGCCACCCAAATTATAATAAAACTATTTGATGTTAAATTCTGGACTCGAATTTCACTGATTCCATCTTCTGGAACCTCAGAGATAGGAGATCTGCTTTTTGTTGTGTCTGTTGGGTGAGGAACTTCTATGGACCAATCAAGCTTAAGATCCTGTGTGGAGTTTTTTCTCCCTGAATCTGGCCTGAGTTGAGAAAGAACTTTTGGTGGGGGTCTGGTATTTGTGCCGTTTTTCCTTTGCAGTGTAAAAGGTGGTCTACGGTTGCGATTGAAGGTGTTTTGAGGAATGGTAATGCTGCTTTCTTTATTTTGTTTTAGGTTACCAAGTTCTGGCATTATTTTCGGTTTTGAGGGCCGTTTTAGGGCGGGTCTGAGGTCCGTTCCATTTTTCTTTCTCATTGTAAATGTTGTTGTAAAATTTAAAGTTGGACTTTTTTGACTAATACTGTGAAATTCGGGTTTGACTTGCATAGGGCTGCTGTTGTCCCGGTTTGTGATGTTGAGTGGGATGTTATCATTGTTAGCTTCTTCACCAGCAGATACAGATTGATCAGTAAATTCTGTAGATTCTTCGGCAACTTTTCCAACATTGGGGCCTTTGTCCTTCAGCCCACTCTGAATTGTGGTGGACTTTTGTTCTATATCGGCATGGGGTTTTGGTTTAAATGTTCCATTTTTTCTTGGTGTAGTTGGCACATTTTCCTTGATGATTTTAGATGCCACTTGTTTTCTAGTTGTAATGGAGAGGTCCTGGTCTTTATCTGTGACTTTGGGCAGGTAGTTACCTCCTTCTGTGTTTCTTAAGAGATCCTGATTTCTGCTGGTGATTATTGTTAAGTTCTGTTCTGGGCTTGTGATTCTAGACAAATCCTGGGCTTTGGTTGTGATTCTGGGCAGAACGTTATCATTGCTAACTTCTAAACCTGCAGCAACAGCTTGCAATTTGTTATTATTTTCAGCTGTTGGTTTATCAGTTGGGAGAATAACTGATTCTTTCAGCCCACTGTGAAAAGTGGGAGTGTTTGGTTTTATTTGGTTTGGACGTTTTGGTCGAAGTCTGACTAAAGTGGCATCTTTTGTTCTTAGTATAAATTTGTTCTGGTTCTGATCTGGGACATTTTCCCTCTGGTGTTTGATTTCAGATTCAGTATTGTGATTAATAAGTGATGGTAAAGTAGTGGTGATGTTTGTGAGCCTGGGCAGGTCATGGTCTCTGGTTGCAATCTTTGGTATTTCAGAGTCTCTGGATGTGACCCTGGGCAACTGCTTTTTGTTTATGTGTTCAGTAGCATTTTCTGAACCTTCACTAATACCTTTTAATGTGTCAGTAATTCCAGTTAGAGCGCCCTCTGTTGGCAATTTAAACAGTTTGGTGCCTGTGTCCCTGCTTGTATCTTTGGAGTCTTTGAGCCTCGTTTCATAGTTATTGTTTTTGAACAGACTGTAAATAGTGGTTGAGTTTACATTTGTTAGAGCAGGAATTCTTGATGAAAGTCTGATGATTGTGTTGTTTATCCGTTTCAATGAAAATGTTGGTCTTATCTTCAGATTTGAGGCATTTTGCCTTCCGATAATGACTCCAGATGCCCTCTGATGATTTGGCAAAGTAGTGTCGTTGTCACTGTTTGTGACTCTGGGCAAGATGGTCATTTCTGATCTCCCGCTAACAGGTTGTATTTTTGCATTGCTTTTGGATAAAGCCATATCTGTTGACAAGGAGAGTTCAGATTTAGGATGAGAATCTGTATCTGCTGGGAATAAAATATTTGTTTCTTTGCTCTTGTTTTCTACTGCAGCACCAGCTGTTTTTATTTGACTGAGGAGTTTTGGTGGAAGTCTGATGACTGTTCTATTTTTCCTCTGCCTTGTAAATATTGGTGGGCGGTTGGGGGTTAAGACATGTTGATTGCTGCTAAAGGTTCCAGGTTCCACTCTGTTTATAGCAGTGTTGTTGATCCTGGAAAGTAAGGGTCTGCGTATGGGATTCCTGTATGGATGCTGAAAGGTGCTGGTCCGGTTTTGGAATGGACCAATATTAGGTCGACGAGGGAATGGACCTCTGTATGGCATGCGATTGTACAATGGTACGGTCTTATTTATAGTTTCTTTGTGTTTTGGAAAATGGGCTTCATTGGTATTCTCTGTATCTGTGGTGCCTTCTGGTAAGCTGGATACTAAAGAACCCTTACTGAGTCCTTGTACAGATTCTTTAGAGTTTGTTGTCTTTGTTAAGGTTTCTTTGTCCACCTCAGGTGGGTGAGAGGACTGAGGAGAGGATACATTTCCAAATGGTATTTTCTGTACTGGCTTTTGAGAAGAAACTCTGGAGGAAACTGGTGGAGGAAGATGTCTGCCCTTGATTAGTGATGTTGATGAACCTGATAGTATTGGCCCACCTGAATATCTATAATTGGATGATGGAGGAAGTTGAAGAGAGGTTAAAGCATGATGTCTGTCTCGTAAAGATGTCTGTAGTTTATTTGTAGGTTGGTCCTGTGTTTCGGATGGCACCACAGAACGTTGAGTCACGGTAAAAGAATGAGAGGGTGATGGGGTTGTCAAAGTCTCCTTTTGTAATTCCTCTTGTATTGGGTGTTTTTGGAATCTTCCCTCCTGTAACTTTGGTCCTTTTCCCAGTAATGGCTTGACCTCCTCAGAAGACCCGGCTGTCCTGTCTGGGATATTTGTTAAGATGTTATTCCTACTGACTTGACCAAACACGAGTGACACGTTTCCTGTCAGTGCTTTTCCATTTGATTCCCTGTTTAAGTGTAGGAGCCTATGTCTTATCAAAACTCTTCGAACATATTTTGTACCATTTATACCATAGGCTGTGATGTTTCTCTCAGTTGTAACTGTTGGCTTCACAGAATTTCTTAAAGTCTCTGGGTCTTTTTCCCTTGATGGATCAATGCCTGACTGGTACTGTGAGGAAGAACCCTTAGCGGTGTTCTGTAATCTCAGATTAGACAGTATTCCATCTGATCCTCTAGTGTTTCTGGAAGCAGGATCTGGAAGTCCAGCATTTATACCTGTTCACAGTACACATGGTCACACTTTCCATGATCATCTGTTTTCCTGCATGGTACAGAGTGTTTCTGTAGCAGTCCCTAAAATGTGAATGAAGTTTACAAGTAAAATTCAATATCCTCGGGTCAGTCAGCTAAAGGGAGGGAAGAGTTACTGAATCAGTTGTAAAATAATATTTCAACAGTCAAACCAGTTATAAATTACATTTAGGGACTGTGGATGTTCTGTTCACTTGTTTGTAGTTTGGAAAATAATAAAAGAATGAATAAGAATAATAATTATTATTATTTTTATATATTATATTTGAATAATTTGTTTTATAGCTGTGGTACACTATCCAGCTAAAACGTTGTGAACATCTGACATGTTCTTTTTTAACATTCCACATTTAGTCCTCATTTCCTGTTACAGTAACCCCACTCTTCTGGGAAGATGTTCCACTAGATTTTATGGAGATTCATTCAGCTACAAGGGTGTTAGTAAAGTCAGGTACTAATGTAGGTGAGAAAGTGAGGAGGTCTGGGGTTCACATTCATCCCAAAGGTGTTTAATATGGTTTAGAGCTCTATAGCTGGAGATCGTACACAACCTCCCAACCCATGGAAAGCTGATCTTCATGGAGCTGGCTTTGGGCACAGGGGCAGTGTCATGCTGGAACAGGTTTTTTGGGTCTCCTAGTTCAAGTGAAGGGAAACATTTCATGCGACCCAGTTTAGAGAAAAAACACATCTGGGTCCCAATTCTTCAGATCAAACATTGTTTTTCTCCTTTTATTAGAATTTTTACAGCAGTATTGAGTGATCTGAGTGTGTGAGTGTTTATTTTATTGTAATATAGACTGTAAAACTGAACAGGGTGATGGAAGCTGGGGATGAATGTTTCACACCTTTTAAACACCTACATTTTATGTCTGCAAAAGATAATTAAATTTTTTTGTAATCACCAATATGAAGAAATTTTTGAATTAAAAACACGGATTTCTTCTCTTATTTTGTGTCAAGAAAAACAAACAAACAAATCTTTTTCAATCCAAAAAGCGAGCAAACAAATGAACAGAATCTACACAAGGCCCTGAGCATCATATCCTGAAAACCGCCTTCACAATCCCCAACACCGTCCTGTGATGAATTATAAAGAGCGATCAGATCAAGTTCAAAACACGGAAATGAGAATAAAAACCGGGGGAAGAAAGATGTGTGTGTTAAGGGTGGACCGTCTGGTGAGATGGAAATAAAATGAGTCATCATTACCACAACAGAAAGGAGAAAAATATTATTATCTCATGGTTAGCAGACCTGCTCTTGACCTGCTCCTGACCTGCTCATGATGGGATTCGTTCAGTTTCCCAGAGCTGCTCGACTCGTCGTATTTGCAGCACATCTCTCGTTTTTTTATTTTTTCAACTAATGAGAATTTCAGGTATTAGGAATGACCTTGACTTCCCAGGAGCACATTTTGGAGAAGCAGTAATTCTCCATCATCAAGTCCAATTGTCCAACTGGCAAGCTTCCTGTCGGAGACCTAATTTTTTGCATGCAGTTAAAAAGCTGAATGATTTTTCTGACCCAAATGATGACTTTTCCTTCTGGGAATCCATTCCAGTCTTATATTACTCATGTTTTATTATTATAGACATTTTTATATGAAATGTATTATGACAATATAAACATATACAATATTATAATAATAATAACAATATTTAAAGTGCACAAGATCAGTAATGTTTATATTTTCGTGTTATTTCACCACCACACTTTTCAGGCTGTGGAATTGAAGCAAGTGTTTAGGATTAGCTCGATATTCCAGTGTCCTGGAAGCTGTTTGGATGAATTCACACCTGTATTGCTGAAACCTATGAGAAACCATAGTAAGTCGCATCAGAAATGTGATTTGATTCTCTGTTCGACACTCACCAGGGGTCGCTTGGACGGTTGCCGGCAGACTCCGAGTGCCGTCTTTGACTGCGACCAGAGAAACGTCATACAGACGTCCAGGCTGCAGGCCATCAATCTGGGCGGAGTCTATCCCCGATGGCAACGTCTTCTCCTGGCGCCCCTCACCAGATCCATCTGTTTGATTTGGTGCAGTGGACAGGATGTATCTGTCGATTTGTCCTTGCGCTGCCTCCCACTGGACGATGACAGATGTTGTGCTCGTCTTGACGACGTGAAGATTTTTGGGGCCAGAGATCACTGCAAAAACACAATGATTTAAATGTATGCCATTTGGTAGCCACCCTTATCCAGAGGGACTTACAGTTACACCTGAACAGTTGAGAGTTTAGGGCCTTGCTCAAGGGCCCAGCAGTGGCAGCTTGGTGGTGCTGGGATTTGAACCTATGACCTTCTGATCAATAAGTCCAGCATCTTCTCCACTGAGCTACCACCTCACTAAGAGTGTCTAAATGTGCTGAAACAGGAAGAGCAGCAGGGGATGCTTGTTATAGAGTAGAGTGTTTAGGACTGCAAAAGACACAATCTAAAGAACAACCCACAAGAGAAGAAAGCACAGAAAACTGTCCCACAGTGGTGAAGCATTTTTGTCCCAGCTCAGACAGGAAACAACAAGTATAAAAATGTCCTCTAAATAAAGACTGCAATTTTTCAGGAATGATGGAAGACATTTTCATCACCTTAAAACTGAAGAAGTGCTCTTCTACACAATATTGCAAAAAATAAAATTTACACACATGTAGAGGTGCTATTGAATGTAGTGTATTTAATCTTGCATTTTCCCTCTTTTTTTGGAGGATGAGGGGGCACCAACCATGACCGTGTCTACACCTCAAAAAATTTGCAGTTCCACCCTCTGTTTCTATACTCCCTTACTAAGTACTGATGAGTAGAGGTCGAACCTATTCATCGGTTTTACAGATTAATCGGCACTGATAGTTGATTGCTGTAACTATCAGCAAAAATCCATTCTAATAGTTTTTCCAGGTTGCACTATAAAGCACGACAGTGGCCTCTAGAGTCAAATCACTGACACAACGTGCTGTTAATTTGAAATTTCTGTTTATTAATTTTGGATGTAATATGTTTATATTTATCAGTTGATTAATCAGTTATCAGCAGGTACGTTCCAACCTAGCTATTGGTATTGTAAAAATCCACTATTGTTTAACCTCTACTGATGAACACCTGCACATTCATGCAAGCATTCAACCAATCATTGGCTGAAAGGAGAGGAACCTGATGCCCTCTGCTGGTGAAGCTCATGGTTCCACATGTTGTGTATTATGTATTATGTGGTAAATGGCTTCTGAATGTACTCACAGGTTTGGAAAGTTGTCGTGCTCTTGGCGCCCATCTTGCCGTCTTTCTCCCCAACGATGGTCACGATGTAGCGCTGCCCGGGAGCCAGACCCACCTGAGTGTAGGAGCTGATTCCACCATTCACCCTCTCAGTGATCTGATCATTTTCTTTCTGCAGGGAACAGATTGCACACATTTACATTTGGATAAATGGAGTTATTCTGGGCTGTAATCTTTCACCAATGTGTTTTCTGGTTGAAACTGGTTCCATGAAGAACCTATTAGGAATGTAAGAACTCTTAATTGTACCATCAGAGGACATTTTATAAGAAATGGGTCACCTTATAACTTTACCACCCATATGTGATTATTTCTTAAACTGTAACCACAAAGTTGAATGCACACAATATAAAATTACTGCTTTAAATGCAGTGGCATTAAATGTCCATTTCTTGAGAAGAACCAGACGCATCAGGGTAGCTATCTTCATAAGGGTGAACATGCTGCTAGTCTGTAACTGTTTGTCATACTATAATCACCACTAGGTGGAGTCTTGATTCAGTCATGCTAAGTTTGATTTTGTTTTGCATCACAAACATCACACATCTAACAACTATGTGCTTCCAGACTCCCACACATGGAACTTGTTTGGGACTGAAGGATGTGCTTTTCAGATGTTGTGTTTCGCTAATTAGCTGCCTCTAAGGAATTAATGACTCCTGGAGATGCATAAGAGCAATTCCCTGAGGAGATCCGGATTATTGGAACTGAAAAGGATGATGTGATGTTGAATTTTCACCCGTGAGTGAAGCGTGACCTCTCTCTACCGATCTTGTTTCCGAAAATGTTTCTTGCAGCACAGCGAAAAAGATACGAGGCGGTATTTACTGCGTTTTACGCATTGGAAAGCTCGTTCCTTTGCCAGCGCTGCACAGAGCTGTAAATTCTTTTTAGGGCTGGCATCGCTCTCAGGTGAGGCTTCTTCTGGAGTTGAAATAAACGCAAACGGACCCAGGTGTTCACCTTGATGCATCCGACTCCACGAAATCCCATAACAGGATATGGAGCAGACGATTCTTCCTTGTTTATCAGCAGATATTCATGGAAAACCTTTCAATCAAACTCTTTCAACTTTTCTCAAGTCTGTAACCCCAGACCCCCCCTTTCCATCCGGAGGTTCCAGCTGTTGGACAATGATGTCAGTTCTTTGGCCAAGCTGATGTTTCTGATGGTGTTTACTCCTCCCTTAGCAACAAGCGTCCTACATCTGAATGTGTTACTCACACAGTTCCCTCTCTTTCTCTTTCTGCCCTTTTTTTCTTTCTCTCCTTCACCCGTCAGCATCGTTTGCTCTAAACTCGTTCTCACACCCACCCTGGTCACGTTTTGGGTGGAGGGAAAAATGTGCTGTTTCTGATTTCCGTGATTTTGTCCTCTCGTGCTGAATGTGTCTCTTGTTGTGAATTTCGTGCCAAAGTGATTCCCAGACTTCCCTCCAGCGCAGTAAATTCCCTCTCTCTCTCTCTCTCTCTCTCTCTCTCTCTCTCTCTCTCTCTCTCTCTCTCTCTCTCTTTCTCTCTCTTTCTCTTCCTTCTCTTTTTTCTGCTTTCTTGCACCTACATTTATTCCTCAGCTGCCCTGAAGTCTTGTCTAGGCCTGATAATCGGTTCCTGCATGTATGATTGAGCTACAACAATACCCTCGTCCTGCTCGACAGCAGAACTCAGACACGCCTGCAGTCCGATCTCATAATACGAGGTGGTATCAAATAGTTTGGACGATTTCCACACGATCACCTTCAAAATACACAGCAATACAGCACTCCTAGTGATCTTCTAGAGTCGATCCTGAAGTCTGAGAACTGATTACATCCTGACAGAGAAATTTACATGATTGGAGACATGATGACACGTGTCTTATTTAGGGTTTGTTTAATGGAGAGAATATTTTATAAACTAAGTGATGAAATAGGTTTCTCTGTAAAGTGTAGCAGATGGAGATGATTGCCTTGAATTATTCATCTGAGAAATCAGAATGAGTGAATTGAAAATGGGATTGAATCTCCTTTATCTGCACACGTGACGATTTCCTCACCTCGCATTAATGCCTCACGACGTCACTCATTTGCACATCAATACCACTGGTACACAGTAATAAAATACAATTTAAAACACGTCTGTGCTGCATCAGGTGCTATTCTCTGTGCTGCTGAATAGCTGCTTCTCAAGACCGAAGAATACAGAGTACAGAATGGAGTTCTCCTGCCAGGTTGCCTCAGAAGAACAATGCCTGATGGAATAATAGCGACCACAGCAGGGTGAAAAGAAACAGACCAGTAGATGGCAGTAATGAGACATTTTTGCAAATCAGGAATTTGCTAACTTCTTGTTGGATGAACCCCTGAAATTTTAACTTGTGTAGATTAGCATTAGCTCTAGATATAAGTTCTTGAGTATTGGAAATTAACTTCTTCCATCCTGGAGAACGAGTGCATGAGGATTCTTTATCACATCTGAAGGTTTAATGAGAGAAGGCCTCTGAGTGTGGAAGCCATTTGGATGAATTAAGCCAGATGCTTCTACTCAAAAACGAATTTGCCACTTTGGGGGTGTGAAGAACACATCAGGTCATTCCAAAAATCTGAATGTGGAGCTCAGAAAATCCACGTTATGCTTGTGCAGAACCTTCTCTGAACACCAGGAACATTCCTAACATTGATATTAATATCAGATTTGGACTCAATATGGACCCATGTCTTCCCCATGACCTCACCACACACTTCTGCATTTCCATGGCCAGACTCAGAGAGGAAGTCGGGGGAAAGCGGTTCAGACCTTTTTCCTGCGCCAGATACGTCATACCTCATGGAGATAAAAGTTTCACCATGTGGAGCAGGCGTTACTTTTCCTGCCTCGGATTGGCTCGTCTGATTTATACCCGGCGAGGATTGAGAACACATGCTGGAGAAACGAGGGATTTGCTCAAATTGCCCTGTAACATGGAGACCTTGTTAACGAAGTGTGTGGAGATAAGAGAGCAGCAGACTGTCAGACGTCATCAAGCCACGTTTTAATGATCTGTTTCGAGCTGATTAGCATCGTTCTTCAGAACCGCCAAGATCTTAACGAGAGCTGCACACCAGATTACACCATTTCTATTCAAACCGAATGAAATGAGGAGCAGCGCTTGAGTCCTGTTCAAGAGGAGAGAAGGTTCTACAGGAGAACGTGGAAAATGTTAGGAAGGAGTTTGTGTTATCATTAGAAATTTCTCTGAATCTGTTATCATTGAAAGCCTCCTCAGTGGTACTGAGGTCCTGATAATGGACTAATCTCAAACTCCTCCTCCACCAAATGTTTAAGGTTCTATACCAGTGCAATGTATATCAACTCTGGAGCTTCTACACAGAACCACACATCAGAGAAGATCTTAAATACAGCTTCAGGTGGAGATTCAAGGAATCTCAGATGATCCACAGAACCATTATGCACAAAGCCAGCTTCATGAAGATCTGCTTTCCATGGGTTGGAGTGGAAGATATCCTGCTATAGAGCTATTGAACATCTTTGGGATGAATGTTAACACTGAATGCACCCAAGGAACCTTCTGATCTTCTCACCTACATCACTACCTGACTTTACTCCTTGTAGCTGAATGAATCTCCATAAACCTCCACAAAATCTAGTGGAGCTTCTTCCCAGAAGAGTACAACAATAACAGCACATGGAGATTAAATGTGAACTAAGAAGTTCATAAAGTATCTACCAATCTAATGGTTAGATGTCATGTTGGCCTTCTAGTGTACGTGTGTATGATTTACTGCTTTGAAAGTAGAATTAAACCTTCTGACTTCTTCAGAAGAGAAGCTGGAGAATCAGAGTTTCACAGGTTCCTGCGTCTCCACCATGTCAGAGGAATCTAATCTAATCAGGTCCATACCACGTTCGTGAGCACGGCCTTTATCTCCGCCATCTTTCTGCTCCTCATTTCCGCTCTTCGCTTCGCTCTCTGTGCAACAAATGTACAATTCCACAACAGTGTGTGTTCGTGCCGGTGTAATCTGCACTCTGTGTGGACCGTGTGCCAAACAGATGTTGTGGGAGGTCGTGGTGTTTATCAGCACTGCGGTTCTCCTGACACATGACTGATATGTAGAACATCTCCTGAGGTCTGGCCTGGATTTATGTGAGGATCTGCTCTTGATAGCAGCACTGGAGTGAACTCTGAGCGATCTCCTCCATCAGCGTTAAAGACTCATGATCCATACTCAGAGCACTAATAAATCCTGAGAAGATTCCCCTTAATTACCGAACTTCCCCCTGAATGGAGGATCAGGGAGCAAGTTACAGAATCCTGAGCGAAGGAATCAAATGTCTCTCACACACACACACACACACACACACACACACACACACACACACACACACACACACACACACACACACACACACACACACACTGGCATCAGATGTCTGAAGCAGTAAATCCTCCCTCCTGCTCGCTCTGATATGAGGAAGGAGATGATGTTTATTTCCACTGCTGCATTTTTCCTTCACTCTGGCTGTAAACTCTACAGAATCACATCTCCATCTCACTGCTTCTCACTGCTTCTCACTGCTTCTCTCTGCTTCTCTCTCCATCTCACTGCTTCTCTCTGCTTCTCTCTCCATCTCACTGCTTCTCTCTGCTTCTCTCTCCATCTCACTGCTTCTCTCTCCATCTCACTGCTTTTCTCTGCTTCTCTCTCCATCTCACTGCTTCTCTCTGCTTCTCTCTCCATCTCACTGCTTCTCTCTCCATCTCACTGCTTCTCACTGCTTCTCTCTGCTTCTCACTGCTTCTCTCTCCATCTCACTGCTTCTCTCTGCTTCTCTCTCCATCTCACTGCTTCTCTCTGCTTCTCTCTCCATCTCACTGCTTCTCACTGCTTCTCTCTCCATCTCACTGCTTCTCTCTCCATCTCTCTGCTTCTCTATGCTTTTCTCTCCAACTCACTGCTTCTCACTGCTTCTCTCTGCTTCTCACTGCTTCTCTCTCCATCTCACTGCTTCTCACTGCTTCTCTCTGCTTCTCTCTCCATCTCACTGCTTCTCTCTGCTTCTCTCTCCATCTCACTGCTTCTCACTGCTTCTCTCTCCATCTCACTGCTTCTCTCTCCATCTCTCTGCTTCTCTATGCTTTTCTCTCCAACTCACTGCTTCTCACTGCTTCTCTCTGCTTCTCACTGCTTCTCTCTCCATCTCACTGCTTCTCACTGCTTCTCTCTGCTTCTCTCTCCATCTCACTGCTTCTCTCTGCTTCTCTCTCCATCTCACTGCTTCTCACTGCTTCTCTCTCCATCTCACTGCTTCTCTCTCCATCTCTCTGCTTCTCTATGCTTTTCTCTCCAACTCACTGCTTCTCACTGCTTCTCTCTGCTTCTCACTGCTTCTCTCTCCATCTCACTGCTTCTCACTGCTTCTCTCTGCTTCTCACTGCTTCTCTCTCCATCTCACTGCTTCTCACTGCTTCTCTCTGCTTCTCACTGCTTCTCTCTCCATCTCACTGCTTCTCTCTGCTTCTCTCTCCATCTCACTGCTTCTCTCTGCTTCTCTCTCCATCTCACTGCTTCTCACTGCTTCTCTCTGCTTCTCTCTCCATCTCACTGCTTCTCACTGCTTCTCACTGCTTCTCTCTGCTTCTCACTGTTTCCCACTGTCTTTATATCTATAAGGTCAGGTTTTTGTGACGTTCTCCTCTTTTTCCACTTCTGATTGGTTGCATACCACAGCACATCTTCTCAATCTCCTCCTCTTTTTCCTGTTCTTAATGCTCTTTCAGTCTCCTTCACTTGTTTTTCATCTTCTTTTTCTTTATTCATCTCTTAATTTTTTAGCTTCTTCTTTCCCTTCATCTTCTTGTTCATATTCTTCTTCTCAATCTCCTCTTTTTTCCTTTATTCATCTCCTATTTTTTTTATCTTCTTCTTCCTCTTCCTCTTCATCTCATTCACGTCTTCCTTTTTCTGTTCTTTTTGTTCTTCTATTTTCTCACTCTCCTCCAAAGTTTTTCTTCCTTCTCATCCTCATTTCATCTTCATTTTGTTCTTTTTAACATTCTTTTATTTTCTTCTTCTCCTTTTCATTTTCTTCTTCTTCTCAGTCTCCTCCTTTTTTGCATCATTGTATTCTTTTTTATCTTCTCCTTCTTCTTCCTTTTCTCATGTTTATATGTATTGGTATTTTGCAGGATTTATAAACTAAAAGATGAATGAGTTCATTAAACGGATTATTTAATGAAATTATTTCTTTTCCTCTCACTGTGAAGCTTCTGCAGTGTAAAATCGATCGTGTGTGAATATAAACATCATCGTTGCTGCCGCTGTAAAATAGTAAAAACCTCTGTAATCCAGCTGTTCTCCATCTAATAAAAAAACCCCTGAAAACAACAATCCCGTGTTATTCCGATTCCGTTCTACTCATAAATCTGCTCGTTTAAACGTCTAAACTCGTGGGAATTCGTTCTTTTATTTCAATCCGTGCCAATTCAGAAGTGGGTTGTAAAAATGGTGCCATGACCCAGAGTCGCTCCCAAACACCTTCTACCCTTTGCTGGAACACATCTGTACAGCAGCACTTTATGCACCCAGGAGACAGAGAAAAAGAAACGGGCGTGTGAAGTGATACACTGCAGGAAGACGTTGTGAATGTGTGTAATGGTTTTGCTGGAAAGGATTAAAGCACAGAAATAGAAGAGAAGAAATCCCAAGTGTGTGTTCCTGAAGAGCTGTTCATTTTCTTTCTGTGTTTCTTCTTTACTTTCAGTTTTTGCTGTCCTCTCGTTTCATTTAGAATGCATCCTTCTTTTTTTTCTCTCCTCATGTTTGTTTCTGTTTTAGATTTTCTTTTCTGGTATCTGGACTGTCTTAAGCTCAGGTTGTGTTTATGTCAAAAATCTCTTCTGTCTTTCTTCTGTCTTCAAACTTTGGCCATATTACTTCGATTAAAGCCGCACTCATCCGCTCGTCCCTTCACCCTGCTGATTGTGACGTTTATAAATAAAATGAAGATATTTGGTGGAAGCTTGTAGAGAGTTGAAGCAATCGGAGTGTGTAGATCTCTCGTGTGCCGTGTTGAATGTGAGACGAGATGTTGAACACCTTCTGCGCTTAGCTAACTACCTCTAGAACAGTGTTCTGCTAAGGTAAGAGCTGTGAGCAGGTTGCCAGCATTTTTCACACACAGCAAATGAAGAGCAAGGCGTTTAGTGGGAAATGTAAAACAGTAGGTTTGGGGGTGGAGCTTTTTGTGTCCGGTTCAGGGAGTAAACAAAGAGTTTGTTTAAAATAAATGATCAGAGTACAATTTAATCCACTTGTGCAAAAGGAACGTGCAGAGTGGGGTTTTTCAGTAAGCAGCTACATGGTAAAGTTAAGGGTCTGGGTTACGGATCAGAAGTTTGAGGGTTCAAACCCTGGTATCACCAAGCTTTCACTCTTGGGGTCCTTGAGCAAGGCCCTTAACCCTCTGTTCTCCTGGGGGTGCAGTATAATGACTGACCATGTGCCATGATATTGTACATGTGACAAATATAAAGCACTTTTACACCTTGTTGAAAAAAATTATTAAGTCATTCTAGATGTTTCTTCAGAACATCAGATTAAATGGTCAACATTAAAACTACAATGATTGGAAAATGGGATTATGGAGTAGATTATGCCCGTAATCGGAAATAATAATAAGTGGGCATCAGAGATATGAACCACCATGATGACCATTTCCATGCATCTTTTCTAGAGTTTAGGACTATATTCATGATGCACATTTTGGGATGACCTGGCAACCGTGCCTTGAACTGAAATCACTGATCCGTCTGATTGGAATATCAGGTTATTGAATAGTACAAATCAGTTGAGGATGAGGTTATAACAGGTCAAACCCTCACAGCGGTTCGATTACTGCATTGTGTGCACTTGCTATGATTCGTGTTGTTCTGAAGTTGGAAGCTAACACACTTCCACACAGACAGGTGCTGTACGCTACATGTGCTTCTATTCAGTGGTTTCCTGACTGAAAGTTTATGTGACAGGAAGTGGTTTGTGGTAAACCAGAAATATGGGAGTCGGTGATGAGGAAACGGAATAAGAGAGTAAGAGAAGAAGAGAAGAAGCAATCAGTTCCACACACTTGGTATGAGGCTGAATGTGAAGTTTCGTGAAATCACTGTGCATTTGAATGTTCTGATCATAAACAACAAACAAAAATGTTCTAGATCACTCTTAGGGTTGCAAAGGGGTGGTAAATTTCAGGTAAATTTCAGGTCCATGGGAACATTATCCTAGGGAAGTTCAGAAATATTCCAAGTTGGAAACTTCGAAATTTGAAACACTATACAAACATAAAAATAAATATTTAGTTTGGTCATAAACTAAAGCATACAAACTAATACAGATTTTTAAAAAAATTACATTTTTGACTGGAAGTTTTAAACATAAATTGATGTATTTTTTATGTGATTTACATGAAAACTTACTTTATATTAATTTGTGTGCAGGACTGTAGAAATGATGTGTATTATGGATGAATGCACAGTGCCTGTAGGGGGCGTGGCTTCAGTAACCATGCAGGTAAATGTGCAGGTAGAAATTCAACTTCATGAAATCTGGTTAATTATCCTGCAAGATTTTTCCTTCAACTACATTATGTTCCCTGTTATAGGCAAACCAGCAATTTTGTACATTTCCAGTTTATTCCCCTTTAATTCCCAATGGAAAGTTTCCAGTCATTTTTTTCCAACCCTAATTACACCTCTTTACTCCCCATACACACAAGTGGAAGTAGAGGACATCAGTGAGAGTTTGGGAGGGAAGTTTAGATTTGTTGGTTACCTCGCTGGTGAAGGTGATGTGGTACGTGTTGTACTGCACTGCAGGTGGAGTCCAGAAAAGTGTAACTGAAGATTCAGTGATGTTTCTGGCACTGAGGTGAGACACAGCAATCAGAGCTGAAAGGAAAGCAAGATGGAGAAAGAGAAAATGAATCATTAAGATAATCAGCATTACACTTGTTCCATCACAGGTGTGAATCTTTCACTATTCTAACATTGTTGTCTATACATTTTGCAGCTTGTAGTAACTACTATACTGTATATTGAATATAGTTTCTTTATGGTCCACTTCTGGTGTAAATCTCACATGGGCCTGAAATAGGACCCTTCTGTTATGCTGCACTGTTTTGTGGGATTTTTGCAGTGGCTTATTTTCAAAATCCTGCAGACCCATCTGCCCCTCATCACCCTTTAATACTATTAACCTCAGAGAAACACTGCAACAATGGACCAATGCTTCTGTCCTTTGTCTACATCCTTTCTGCAGCACCAAACCCCAGGTTTGTCTCTGTCCCTTAATGATTCTTTCCAGCTGAGTCTCTTTTCTCTGGTTCTTCAGCTTTTCCCTGTCACATCTCTGCTCATGCACCTGGCTTCATCTGGCGTCCTGCTCAATCTTCCTTCGCCACAATGATTCATCCTCTTTAATGTCATTATTTACTCCATCTTTGGCCTAGGTCAGAACCTGACCTGAAACCAGCCTTGCTTCTAATGATTAAGATTTATTTCTTAAGTATTATTTTCAGATCCTGCACCTTTTCCAGCAAAGTGTTCACTCATCTTCTCCAGCTTTACCTCTGTCTCTCTTCCTTCTTCAAAATCAAGCTCAAGCCGTTATCTGGTTTATATCCATAAGATAAAGTTCACATTGTACCTCTTTTACTTATATAATGGTCTGACTCCTCTCCTTCCCCAAGAAAAATTTCAGACTTCTATTCAGCTCAATTCCACTCTTCCACTCAACTCAAAATAGAAGTTCACTTTCTTTCTTTTTTCTTTCAAGCTTCTGCTGTGGGATAGTTGAGCCAAAGTGGTTTCCAGCACTTTACTTGACAGCAAAGTGAAATTCTTTCTTCTCATATCCTGGTGATATTAGGAAGCTGGGGTCAGAGTGCAGAGTCAGACATAATACAACACCCCTGGAGCACAGAGGGTAAAGGACCTTGCTCAAGGGCCCCAAGGGAAGCAACTTAGTGATACTGGGGCTTGAACCCTCAACCTTCTGAACAGTAACCCAGAGCCTTATCCATCTTCCAATAGGAATAGGATATTAATCATTAGTTTAGTCCCACATGCTTCAAAGCTGCTACACGTGGGCACTTTAGCAAGACCCCTAACCCAATATGCTCTAGCGATATCTGATCCTGTGCTCTGGCTGCAGATACCGAACAAGCTAGGATATGTAACAGCCTTGTGAATTTGCATATGGAAAAGTGATCTATCTATTATCCACAAAGTTATGTTCCTGCCATGTCCTGCTCCTCATACTTGCATCATTTCCAGATCAAGTTCTTAAGGCTTTACACTATTTGTGCAGATCTTGCACTGGGCTCAGTATCAGTCTGTGCTCCCTGGACCAGTCTTAATACGTATCCACCCCCAAGTATTTATTCATTTGTAATACACCCTTAGTGTGACTTACATTTATCTCAGTCATACAACTGAGCAGTTAAAAGGTTAAGGGCCTTGCTCAGGGGCCCAGGAGTGGCAGCTTGGTGTGGCTGGGATTTAAATTTATGATTCCCATTTATCTGCTTCTGGTTTTCAAATAGTGCCTATTTATCAATTACAACCTCACCTTTATTATACATAATTACAAACCGCTTGGTGTATCTGGTTTAGTGTAAACACAGATCAATCTTACCTGTTGCACAGTCAGGTCCTGCGAATCCGTCCGTACACTCACTGCAGTCTGGCTCAGCAAATCCGGGATTACACACACATTTGCCGTTCACACATCTCCCTCTGTTGCTGCAGTTATTTAGGCAGGTCTTGGTGGAGCAGTCTGGTCCGGTGAAGCCGACTTCACACACACATTGCCCGTTCACACACCTGCCTTTGTTGCTGCAGTTGTTGGGGCAGGTCTTTTCAGAGCAGTCTGGTCCTGTGAATCCATCATTACACACACACTTCCCATTCACACACCTGCCTTTGTTGCTGCAGTTGTTGGGGCAGGTCTTTTCAGAGCAGTCTGGTCCTGTGAATCCAGCATCACATACACACTTCCCATTCACACACCTGCCTTTGTTTTTGCAATTTCCAGGGCAGGTCTTTTCCGAACAGTCCAGGCCTGTAAAACCTTCATTACACACACACTTCCCATTCACACACCTGCCTTTATTGTTGCAATTTCCGGGGCAGGTCTTTTCAGAGCAGTCTAGACCTGTGAATCCAGGATTGCAAACACACTTTCCATCCACACATCTTCCTTTATTTTTGCAATTTCTGGGGCAGGTCTTTTCAGAACAGTCCAGACCTGTAAAACCTTCATCACACACACACTTCCCATTCACACACCTGCCTTTGTTGTTGCAATTTCCGGGGCAGGTCTTTTCAGAGCAGTCTAGACCTGTGAATCCAGAATTGCAAACACACTTTCCGTCCACACATCTTCCTTTATTGTTGCAATTTCCGGGGCAGGTCTTTTCAGAGCAGTCTAGACCTGTGAATCCGGAATTGCAAACACATTTTCCATCCACGCATCTTCCTTTATTGTTGCAATTTCTGGGGCAGGACTTTTCCGAACAGTCCAGACCTGTAAATCCAGCATCACACACACACTTCCCATTCACACATCTTCCCTTATTGTTGCAATTTTTGGGGCAGGACCTTTCCGAACAGTCCGGACCTGTAAATTCCGGATTGCACACACACTTTCCATCCACACACCTGCCTTTGTTGTTGCAGTTTCCAGGACAGGACTTTTCAGAACAATCTGGACCTGTGAATCCAGCAACACACACACACTTCCCATTCACACATCGTCCTTTATTGTTGCAGTTCCCAGGACACTGTACAGTTGAGCAGTCTGAACCTGTGAATCCTGCATTGCACACACACTTTCCGTTCACACACCTGCCATTGTTGCTGCAATTATTGGGACATGTTTTAACGGAGCAGTCAGTTCCAGCAAAACCAGGATCACACACACACTTGCCGTTGACGCACTTCCCCTTGTTGCTGCAGTCTCCGGGGCAGTCAGGAACACTGCAGTCAGGTCCACTGAATCCAGCAAAGCACACACACTTCCCATCAATGCAGCGACCCTGGTCATTGCAGTCGTTCAGACACTCATCTGTTGGGGGACGGACAGTGCTGCAGCCCACTCCTACAACACACACATTTCTGCTCTATAAGGATTATGAGGCAACACATCTGCTCACATGCCATTGTGATAAAGTTTTTGAAAGCTTACTCTAAGGGGTTGCTCAATAAACGTCTATCTGTATTTCTTCTTGTGCAACTAAATACCTCTGAACATCTGTGAGTTCCTTGCTGTACATCTGCTTAATTTTTTTTCTTTTATACCTCTGAAGAAAATCTTATGATCTAACCTGGCCACCTCTCCATGTCTTTAACACCATTATGGAGTTTCCCCCCCAACTTCCCTTTGAGCTTAAGGCTGTTTTGTCATTCTATTGGCTGGAGTTTGGAAATCTGTAAGGTGCGTTGAAGCGAAGAAAGATGCAAGTCGGAAAACTCATCAGATTTAATACGAATTTAATAAGGGCACAACACTGATGATCATCATCATAAAAAGTCCATTGCAGGGGTCATAGAACAGGCATCCAACATGAAACAGATGAGAATCAAAGCAGGAGAGAAGATGGAAACAAGGCACAGACGCAAGGTAACAAAAGCATGATGTGAAGACACAATGGGGTATTAATGGGCAAACTCATCAAGAGCTAACACCAAACAGCTGGACACAATCAAGGAACCAGTAAATGGCTGACCAGCAGAAAGACAGAACTAAAAACAAAAAAAAAACCCATGTTGTTTCCATGGTAACAACAATGCAAATGGGTGGTTGGGCGTCTAAGACAGTTTTATATTAATATGCTCATTCTAATATACAACTAGAATAGAACAGTAGAACAAAAAAGAACATATGAAAAAATAAGATCATTTTGAATTTGATGGCTGTAAAATGTCTCAGAAAAAGTTGTTACAGGGCCGTGTTTCCCCACAGTGTAGCATCACGTCTTCTGTCCGTTTACATTTGGGAACTGAAGAGAGCAGTTCCTGAAGATTTGGCAGAAGAATGTTGTGCCATATGTGACTGATACGGGATTCTAGCTGCTCAACAATTCTGGGTTTCCTTTGTTGTGTTTTTTGTTTCATGATTTTTCAAATGGTGAAATGTCTAGACTGCAGACAGGTCAGTTCAGCACCCAGACTCTTCTACTACAAAGTCATGCTGTTGCAGTTAACAATGTCTTGCTTAAATAGTTTTGACTTAAACTTGAAAATACTTTAATTACTTTAATATGAACTGTCAATATCTTCAATACTCATCCATACTTTCTACTTTCTTCTTTTCTTTATTTATCTACTTAATTTTTTTTTATCCTTATATTTCTATTTCTTTTTTTTCATGATTAAATGTTGGACAGTAGTATATAACATTTTAGTGCACGTCATACTCTGTATGTATGTGTATGTGACAAATAAAATTAGAATTTGAGTTTCAATATGCAGGACCTTCCCAGAAAAAGACGTTTTCTGGATGGAAGCAATTGTTACTCTAAAACCTGTATATAGCGTTATTGACGGAGCTTTTCTTTTTTATGCATGCTGATAATGAGCCAGACGGTTCCTCTCCTCTTTAATCTGAAGGACGTGGTTTTCATGGTTTTCAAAAAGACATTTAAATTTCGAATGCTCTGGTCACAGAACAGTTTTTCCACTTTACCTCAGTATATTTGAAATGAGCTTCGGCCCAGAGAGGATGGTGGTGTTTCTGGATCATGTTCACTCATGCCTTCTTCTTTGCATGATAGAGATTTAAGCTGCATTTGTGGATGACATGCAATCTGTGTTCATAGACAATGATTTCTGTAGGTGTTAATGATCCCTTGTAGTGATTTCCATTACAGAATCATGACTGTTTTAAATGCAGTGGCTCCTGAGGGCCAGAAAATCACCATCCAATATTGATTTTCATTCTCGTCCTTTGTGCACAAAGATTTCTGCAGAAACTTGGAAACTTTTGTTGATATGTTCTGTAAATGATAAGATATTAAACTGTTTTGCAATTTGATGTTAAGGATTCACAGATGATTGGTGAAGTTCTGCTATCTTTATTCTGAGAGTCTCTGCCTCTCTATTTATACCTCAATCATCTCACTGACCTGCTGTTAATTAACCTCATTAGTTTTAAAATGTTTCATTTCAATAACATTTACTTTTTCCAGACTTTTGTGGCTCCGTCCCAAGATTATTTAATGCATGTTTCAGCCATCAAATTCAAAATAACCTTATTTTTTCCATTTGATATGTTTTTAATGTTCTATTCAAAAATAATTGTGTTCTGTTTTGATTCACATTTTGCACAGTGGTCCAAATTTTGTAGGAATTTGGGTTGTACCCTTCTTTTTATAGTAACAGCTAAGGGACACTAAACATTTGTGGAATTTGGTAGCTGCTACTTAAATTTAGCAATTCATTTTACTAGCAGCTGAGAGTGAAGGGCCTTGCTCAGGGGCCCAGCAGTGCCAGTGTGGTTTTGAACTGAAAACATTCTGATCAGAAGTCCAACATCTGCTGGGGAATGAAATACAGTTTACAGCTGCGATAGCATCAGTGAAAACAGGAGCGTAAGTGGATAAAAGTAATATTTGGCTCTTTCATTGTAAAGTCTGCCAGGTTCCCTGGTGGTCTAGTGGTTAGGATGAGGCGCTCTCATCGCCGCGGCCCAGGTTCGATCCCTGTTCAGGGAACCATCCCCAGCCATTAGGGTTGCACAAGTCAGGTCACTCTTAGTGCCGGTCCAAAGCCCAGATAAATGGGGAGGGTTGCGTTAGGAAGGACATCCAGCATAAAAACATGTGCCGAATCAAACATACGGATCATGAATACGGATTATCCGCTGTGGCGCCCCCTATTGGAAGAAGCCGAAAGTTTTTTTTTTTTTATTATTATAAAGTCTGCCAGATTCCTGAGGTATAAGAGACATTTGGTGACCTGTAGGAAAATAATCATCTGTGGAGAAACCAGTATCAGTAACTCTGCATCATTATTTGTCTAAAGAAGCAGGACATGGAATAAAATGAAGTCCTATCCAATTGAATTCTAATTCTAATTTATTTAATGCTTAAAGTGGAAACTAGTGCTCATAAGTTAACACACTCTACACTCAGTGCGGTCATGGTAAGAACATCAGCGTGATCCTGGGCATATCTACTTTACCTTGACTTTGCTGTGAAGTGCAGCAGCCTCCATTTAGACCTCCACATTTCTCCCTGAGTTCTGAAACCTCCCTTTCAAGAGCCTCGATTCGCTCGTTAACAGCTGCGAATTCAGACTGACAGCAAGAACCGGATCCAGAACTCGTAACCAGACGAATCCGGTGGGTCAGAACCAGAGGAGAACCGGGTGTCAGGTCAAACTCCTGACCTTCGATCGCATTGGGGTCTGAAATACAGCGTTCTGATACCACCAGTTTGACTTGCTGGGACTCAGAGGCAACAGATGCACCATGGGAAAGCAGGGCAGGGTTTGGGATGAGGAAGAGGAAGAGGTGCAAGAGGAAGGGCATTGTGGCTCAGAATCAGAAATGCAGAAATGTTTCTGTCTGAACTTTCAAGTAGTTCCTGATTGTATTTGACTCAGAATCCTGGAACTTTGTTGCTTTGTGGTTCTTCTTAAAGCTGAAGATCAGCTTTATTTCCTAGCTCCACCTCAGAACCTGCAATAATAATAATAATAATAATAATAATAATAATAATAATATTAATAATAATAATAAAAATAATATTAATAATAATAATAATAATAATAAAGTGTGTGCTGCAGAAACATGCTCAGACTCTGTAACTGACCTCAATCCGTCCTCCTGATTCTTTATTCTCAGAGTCTGTGGGAGGAAAATGGAAATTAGAGACACAAAGATCAGTATTATAGGGAAATAAAGCAACACACACACACACACACACACACACACACACACACACACACACACACACACACACACACACACACACACACACACTGTATACACTATTTTGTGCTGAACTTCCCACACAGCTGAAACAATCAGTCCTGAATAAAAGACATTTAAAAATCTGTAAAAAAAAAAAAAAAAAAGTCTCAGTGGCCTTAAACACTAAATCCATTACTGAACTCTTTCTTCTCTCTCTCTCTCTCTCTCTCTCTCTCTCTCTCTCTCTCTCTCTCTCTCTCTCTATCTTCTCAGGACATTATGCTGTGACCCTGTGCCCCCCCCATGCCCCCCTGTGAGTGGTATTGGTGTGTTTGACTTTTGCCCCGTGACCTTTGTGGTAGATTTACAGCAGGCGTGTGAAAGGGCAGAAGATTCCCAGGTCACGTGGCGCCAGAGGGGTAATTAGTTCACGGCATGTCTTTATTACACCTTTATTACACCAACCTCATCTACAGCTGCTAGAACACAGAGCCTGTAACCCACTGGTACAACAACATTCACACAGACACCAGGCTGCTCATCACACATCTCACATCACACACATCTCACATCTCACATCACACATCTCACATCTCACATCACACACATCTCACATCTCACATCACACATCTCACATCACACATCTCACACATCTCACACATCTCACACATCTCACATCACACATCTCACACATCTCACACATCTCACATCACACATCTCACATCTCACATCACACATCTCACACATCTCACATCTCACATCACACATCTCACACATCTCACATCTCACATCACACATCTCACACATCTCACACATCTCACACATCTCACATCTCACATCACACATCTCACACATCTCACACATCTCACACATCTCACATCTCACATCTCACATCTCACATCTCACATCTTACACATCTCACATCTCACATCACACATCTCAAATCTCAAATCTCACATCACACATCTCACATCTCACATCACACATCTCACATCTCACATCACACACATCTCACATCTCACATCACACATCTCACATCTCACATCACACACATCACACATCTCACATCTCACATCACACATCTCACACATCTCACACATCTCACACATCTCACATCACACATCTCACACATCTCACACATCTCACACATCTCACATCACACATCTCACACATCTCACACATCTCACACATCTCACATCACACATCTCACACATCTCACATCTCACATCACACATCTCACACATCTCACATCTCACATCACACATCTCACACATCTCACACATCTCACATCACACATCTAACACATCTCACATCTCACATCACACATCTCACACATCTCACACATCTCACACATCTCACACATCTCACATCACACATCTCACACATCTCACATCTCACATCACACATCTCACACATCTCACACATCTCACACATCTCACATCACACATCTCACACCACACATCTCACATCTCACATCACACATCTCACACATATCACATCTCACATCACACATCTCACATCTCACATCTCACATCACACATCTCACATCTCACACATCTCACACATCTCACATCACACATCTCACATCACACATCTCACACATTTCACACCTCACACATCTCACACATCTCACATCTCACACATCTCACATCTCACATCTCACACATCTCACATCACACATCTAACACATCTCACATCACACATCACACATCTCACACATCTCACATCACACACATCTCACATCACACATCTCACATCTCACTCATCTCACACTTCTCACATCACACATCTCACATCTCACACATCTCACACATCTCACATCACACATCTCACACATCTCACACCACACATCTCACACATCTCACATCACACACATCTCACATCACACACATCTCACATCACACACATCTCACATCTAACATCTCACACATCTCACATCTCACACATCTCACATCACACACATCTCACATCTCACACATCTCACATCTCACACATCTCACACATCTCACATACCACATCTCACATCACACACATCTAACATCTCACATCTCACATCTCACATCTCACACATCTCACATCACACACATCTCACATCTTACACATCTCACACATCTCACACATCTCACATCACACATCTCACATCACACATCTCACATCACACATCTCACATCTCACACATCTCACATCTCACATCTCACATCTTACACATCTCACATCACACATCTCAAATCTCAAATCTCACATCACACATCTCACATCTCACATCTCACATCTCACACATCTCACATCTCACACCTCACACATCTCACATCACACATCTCACATCACACATCTCACACATCTCACACATCTCACATCACACATCTCACATCACACATCTCACACATCTCACACATCACACATCTCACACATCTCACATCACACATCTCACATCACACATCTCACATCTCACACATCTCACATCACACATCTCACACATCTCACATCACACATCTCATATCTCACATCTCACATCACACATCTCACATCTCACACATCTCACATCTCAC
>JBCEWE010000588.1:147500-177500 GCA_039877035.1 Silurus lanzhouensis
CACAGACTGACAGACAGATGTGGATAAAAACAGAGTTTGGATTGATGGAGAAAAAGAAACAGCTGAACATCACACAATCAATCACACAACCACAAAATCAACCACACAATCAACCACACAATCAATCCCACAATCAACCACACAATCAATCACACAACCACAAAATCAACCACACAATCAACCACACAATCAATCCCACAATCAACCACACAATCAATCCCACATTTCATGACACAGCTAAACAATAAGATGAATACACAACCAGTCACACAAATACAAAATCAATTACACAATCCATCACATAACTACACAATCAATCACACAGTCCATCACACATCTACACAATCAGTCACACAGTCCATCACACAGCTACACAATCACACAACTACACAATCAATCACACAAGTACACACTCAGACACCTACACAACTACATAATCAATCACACAATTAATCACACAACTAAACAATCAAACAATTAATAACACAATTACACAACTACACAATCACTGAATAAAAACTAATCACTGGCCAACAGCTATAACAGTAATAGCAGTGTAGCTCCGCCCACAAGCCTCACACACAGTCTCATTCCATTCTCTTACAATCCTTTATTCATGATTTTATTTATTTATTTTTTAGTGTTTGTTTGTGTCTCGTGCTCTCAGGTGTTTAATGCGGGGAGACGTTTCAGACCTGCCTTTATTATAATAATAATAATAATAATAATAATAATAATAATAATAATAATAATAATAATGATAAATATTTTTACTGATATGAAATATGAATAATAGATGATTATGATATAAAAAAGTAAAACCCGAGTGAATTTTAAATCAGAAGATAAACAGTGATGTAATGATTCAGTTCATTTAAATCTCACAATCAGAGTGACATCAGTGTTCATAATAACAATAATAATATTATATTATCTCTTTATTACAGTACAGACTGACTCCAAATTGATCATTTATGTATTCAAAAACAAACAAAAATACAAACAATCAAACAAATACATAATATCTCAAAATCACAATAAATAGATGTTTGTTTGTTTTGTTTGTTTGTTTGTTTGCTGTTTGTTTTTTACCATTCTTTTTACAAGATTAATATAATAAAATGAATAATGAATAAATGAATAGTTCATTAAAATCCAAAACAAAATACTTAAAAAAAAATTTATAAGAATGAACAGTTTATTCCCTTTCATCAGCTTTTTTTTTTTTAAGACACGTCTTGTAAAGAACACGTTAGTGAGACGTCACAAAGCAAACACGTATAAATTCTCCAAAAAATATATAAATATCATTTAAAAGTGACTTAATTCATTACAGATATAAACTCATCAGTAAATATAATACATTTATAAACCTTTTAAAAGTTATTTATTTTTATTTTATTATTTATTTTATATAATCGAATATATTTGATATTTGTTTGTTTATTTATTTTATTTGTTTATTTCATTATGGATGCCTTTATTTTCTCCCCGTATCTGAGGAGCTGCAGGAGGAGTATCGAAGACGCTGTGAGAGTCTGAAGAGTAGAAAATAAAGAAATAAACACAGTGAGAGTCAAAGTTCTGATCCGATTCGATCCGATCTCAGGGGCATCACCCACCAAATAACCACAGCATGCAGGTCACCATGGTAACCACATACACTACGGCTAAAAGGAATATTATGGGATTTTTGGGACTTACCTGAGAAGAGAGGGATGCTCTCAGTCTGTCATTCCATCACCTCTTTCTGTATCTTCTGTCTCTTTCTCTTTTCATCTGTCCAGTCTCGGAGAGGACTGATGGACTGACTGAAAAGAGTGAGAGGAGGGAAGAAGGGAATGAGAGAGAGAGAGAGAGAGAGAGAGAGAGAGAGAGAGAGGAGGGAAGCTATAAAGTTTTCTCATTCTTGAAGAATTTGTCCTCCCCCTGTTTTCCTCTCTCTCTCTCTCTCTCTCTCTCTCTCTCTCTCTCTCTCTCTCTCTCTCTCTCTCTCTCTCTCTCTCTGTGATGTAACTCGGTGAGGTTTTGCATGTCCCCATGGGACGTTGGTTGGGTTTTGACTGAAAACATCTGATATTTGTTTGTCTTTAGACGAACTGACAGAAAACAATCTCAGACTCTTTCTTTCTTGTCTCTCCATCAACACACTCTTTTACACAACGTTTCCAAATTCACACTCAGTTCTTCACCGAGTTGCTGAGGAGCTCCTATAGCACCCGTCTGAATCTGTATCATGGCCCGAGGTAAATCAGAGAGCATTAGCGATTTTCTCAGGTGCTTCAGAGCGTTTCTCCGATCAAAAATGAAATTCTTAAAAACTTCTTGTTCAACCTTCAGGTCATGTCGTCACTTGTGAACATCATAAAAGGGTTTTCTGGTCACTTACAACAAAATGTAAATGTTTTTGTACGTTCATTTATTCTTCTGCTGTTTCCTGCATTATAGTTGATAATGTTCATGTTGATAAATATAATCTACTGATTCTCTCCTGAATAGTTTTAACCCCCAAAACATCTCACTATCTGTTCTTTAACAGCTAAATGGATAAAGCAGGTGTCAGAATCTGTGAATTTCTATTAAACTTGTTTAAATGTATCTCGAATTGATGAATTGTGCAGATGAATCTTGAACGTCACTAATGAAGGCGAGTGAACGACATCAGAACTGATTATCAGTTAGTTCTCTAAAACAGGTCCAACTCTGATTAGTGACAGCAATAAAGAAGAAATGAACATGGTGAAGAGCAGGAAGAAGAATAAAGAGGCAGAATGGAGGAAGAGGAAGAAGAGGTCAGAGATGTCGACACATTTCAGATGAATTTAGATTTATTATTGTGGACCATGTTGTCAATCACAATGGCGTCGGGTCGGAGGGTACAGTCGAATAATCTGAGATCAACCAGGTCTAATTCAAACATTTCATAGACAGAACATGGATGTAATCCAGCGTGGACTGTGCTGTTATACTGTATATACTTTTATTTATATATATATATATATATATATATATATATATTTTCTGTATCACACAAACACACAAAGCCCTTCTTCACACCTCAGCAGGTCAGAGTGCACAGTTCTGCCTTATGGTGTTTCCTGTGTTTGCCTTCGTAATGGTAGATTTTTCCTCATTGTGCTTTCGTGTTTTTTTCCTTTCTATCACAACAACATTGTGATTGATTTTTTTGCCAGATTATTTATTACAGTACAGCAAAAGTGTGACTTCTGTTCGGTCTCTAACAAACAACATCCCACCTACAGTAATGTGTAGATCTGTGCTGCTGAAATTCATAGACACCATACAGAAGAAACTCAGCCTTGGGAATTTTTAGTCACTGGAATCCAAAGAGTTTACATCAGGAAACACTGAAAGCGTACGCCGTCATGCCGACTACACGACCAAACAATGACAAAAGGACTTGAGATGGAAATGAGATCTGACACAAATACTCACTTGTTAGAGATGAAATGAGGATTTTGAGAAAAGTACAGGCTGTTCCATGAAATCTGTTGTGTTGTGCTGTTTGTACAAATAGTTTTGAGAAATGCATTTACTGGTTTGCAAATATTAAGAAGTATTCAAGAAATGCTCTGAGAGTGCCCATGATCTTTGTAACCCCCCACACCCCACCCACCCCCGGCTCCGGATGCTCCTGGTAGCTTTGTGGTGAGTAAATCAAACCCTAACCAACATCAGATTCTCCCAGTTTGGTTTTTACAGGTCGGTAACCTAAATGCCATTTTCAGCTGATTCAGCTGTAAATCCACTCCCACATATCAGCCAGTCTGAAACTGGTGTTAAATCCTGGTGCTGCTTTTTGTTCTATTTTTTATTTGAACATTTTCTTCTCATCAAATTTCTCTTCTGCCTTAAGCTGTTTATCAAAATCAAAGTTTTTATTTACTGAAACCAGTCAGTCGTATTTCTGCTTCATTAAAGCCCCAGGAATCATACGCTCTGTCAAACTGTAGATTATATTTTAAAATCTGACTCTGTTAGACATCAAACCCCAAAATCTACTCAAGTCTTTGAAGTCAAAGTAAAAACATGGCTATGTTAAAGAAATTCAATCATTTTAACTGATTGCCGTGTTTTTCGTGTAAAAATCTGAAGCTGTGACTTCCTGAGATCTGTGATTTGTTTCCAAGCAGCCACACAGTTTTGTAAGATATTGGTGTGTTTAACAAGAATGAATGATTATGTTCAACACTCGAATTAGTTCTCTAGAATTAGCAAAGAAAACATGCTAACATGCTTAAACCCAACAAACATTGGCTCAGAGTGTGTTTTTAAAATGAGAGACTGTGTGTGTTTTCTGAAGGTGAAGTGATGCTGTGTTACAGTTTACAAGCTTGTGTTTACTTCAGCATCAAACTGATTCAAAAGATTTGTTTGTGGCAGTGTGGGAGTTTTAGCTGATTATAGGGTTGTGCATTAACTGTTGGATTGTGCGACATTTATGAGATTATATACGAGACAACGAGTGTGGAGCTGTGCGACAGTAACCAGGCCATGAAATCGACACAAGAAACACACGAGGACCTCTTTATAGGCTGTACAACACCCTCAATACAGTGATCACAATAGTGTGTGTGTGTGTGTGTGTGTGTGTGTGTGTGTGTGTATATGTGTGTTTTATCCAGGTAATTACACACACATATATATATATATAATTTTTTTTTTTGTATATATTTTTTTGTATATTCACAAAAATAAACCCAAATATGAATCATCTTTTTAAACGATTTGGTGCTGAGGTAAACACAGGCTTGTGTACTGCAGCACAGCATCTGCTTTACCTCCTCAAAACTTACACAGTGTCTCATTTCAAAAGCCCATGCTGAGGCAGTGTTTGCTTTGCATTTAGCATGAGCTGGATTTAAGCATGCTAGCCTGTTTTCTTTGCTAATGTAAAAGCCATGAGTGAAAAACGAAGACTAAAACTCACAGTTTCCATGGGATTTAGGAGGTAAGTATCAGCCAGGTGCTGCTAATGAAATGCTCTTGAAGAACTGCTAATCAGCGAGTGTGATTCAATTCAGTTTGATTTGATTTCTATCGTACTTTTCACGATGGACATTGTCTTAAAGCAGCTTTACAGACTGTAAGAATTAAGGAACAAAATTCACTTTATATTTAAGTGCATGTGTATTTATATCAGATGAGCAGCCCGGGGTGACAGTGTTAAGAAAAAACTCCCTTAGATGGTATGAGGAAGAACCCTTCAAAGGAACCAGATATAAAAACCAAACCCATCCTCATCTGGAGACATCAAGAGTGTGACTATAAATCATAAAAATATTACAAACACTGAAGAAATGCTAAGAAATTTGAGTGTGTAGTTATGAATAATGTCCTTTTTACAGTCTTCTACAGTCAGTTGGAGGTGGAACCAGGAGCTCCTGAACAACTCATAAATCAGCTCAACATCTGAGATCATTATAGATTCAATACCAACTCCTCCATGCCAAAGCCTTTAAATGTTCAGTGATGGATGCTTGTGTAGAATGTTTTTTTGAGTACTGATTATGAGGTTTTTATCCTCAAAATCCAATCTTGCGAAAACTTCATGAAGTGGGATCCAACAGCAGTTGGCAGGTCTGGGGCTTTCTGCTGTGTGTTATCACAACAATAAAAGAGGAAAGGCATCAGCAATGATTATAGAGAAGCAGTTGCTGCTGCCCATAAACCTGGAAGGGTTATAAGGCCGTTTCCTAACAACTCCAAGCTCGTCATTCTACAGTGATGAAGAATATTCACAAGTGGAAGCAAATTCACCCCAAAGTCAGACTGTGTGATGAGATACACCTCAGTCAGTTCAGGCCCCAGTTAGCATATTAAATATGAACGTTCATTAGAAAAGGATTGAATAAATATGATTTGTTTGGAAGGGTTGCCAGGTGAAAGTTTTTTCTCTCTACAAAGAAAATAGCAGCATAGTTTAAGTTGGCAAAGTCGCATTTAAACAAACCACAAGACTTCTGGAACAATGTCCTTTGGACAGATAAGACAAAAAGTTGAGATGTTTGGCCATAATGCACAGCACCATGTTTGGCAAAAAAACAAACACCTCAGAGCAACTGTCCAGCATGGTGGTGGAGGGATGATGATTTGGACTTGTTCTGCAGCCAGAGAACCAGGGCACCCTGAAGTCATTTATTTAGCCATTAGTTAGAAAAAAGAAATAAAATGTAAAAGATGATCTCCTCTGTGTGCATGCATACCCTCCCCTGCAGAGATCTTTCCTGAGGTACAGGAAGAGCCACCATGGCACCACCAGAGTCCACCATTAAGAGCAATGATGGCTGATGTTAACTTCACCTGGTGAATTAACTCTTAAAACCAGCTCCATTAACAAGGAAGCCTACTTCTACTTCCTGAGGAAACCGCAGCTCAGACCATCCCCACTACATTCTATGTAGGAACTATAGAAAGCATCTGTATTATTGCCTCAGTTGGAATTGTGACAGCAGATAGTGAGGACAGCTGAGCTCATTGTGGTCTCTATTTCCACCATCACATTCATTTACACCACAAGCTGCATCTGCAAAGCCACCAGCATTGTGACCTGTTCACACCTGAGACCTTCTCCACAACCTCACATGATCTGCTCATTCCGAAGGTCAGTGGTGTGTCCTCCTAAGTTCTGATCAGGCCAATGTACTGGCCTCTTAAGCTTTGTTCTGCAACCTGTCTCTGGTTAGCCGTTCCCAGTTCCCTCATGCGTCCTCAGCATCTGCACCTGTTTCTGTTTCACTCTTTAAATAGTTTGTGTATAAACGCCTGTGTAAAACAATACTCATGTAGAATAATGAAATACAATCCTTCAGGTCTTTCAATAGGACAAACTGAAGCAGAGAGAGAGAAAAAAATGGATCCTTGTAGTCTATAGTTGTTGTATTTTACAGCCAGACATGTTCTACTGTACCCCTCATGATGATTCTCTGGGCTGCAGGTCCACTTGGTCAGACACATGGAGTTTCCACAGCTGCTTTTAGAAGATGATGTGAACGCAGCGAGGCAGTGTTTAGTCCAGTAACCTTATGCAAGATCATTACACATAATTAGCTAATGCTGTTAGACAGAATGTAATATAAAACTTCTCCCATAATCCCAAAGGCTCCCAATTTTCTGGTTCTTCTCAGGTTGCCATGGTGATCCAGCAATGTAATGGACTCAATGCTAATGCCTTAAATCTGTCTGTGTTTGTTTTTACTTTGTTGTTGTTATTGTTTTAGCAGAGAAACTTCTGGAACGGTGTGTTTTTAGCATATGAGGTCAATCTGGAGATGTTTGGCCGTAATGCAGAGCACCATGTTTGGAAAACACCAAACACAGCATACCAGCACCAACACCTTATACAAACTGTCATAGAGTTGTGATGATTTGGGTTTGTTGTGCAGCCAGGAGACATTGACACACTGAGGTCATTGACTTGATCATGAAATCCTTTTATATCAAAGTAGTCTAGAGTCAAATGTGAGTCCATCTGTCCGACATCTAAAGCTTGGCTGAAACTGGGTTATGCACCAGGACAATGATCTTAAGCACACCGCCAAATCATCTCAGGTTGCCTCAGTGATCCAGCAATCTGATGGATTCAATGCTGATGTCTTAAATCTGTCCATGTGTTTGTTGTTATTGTTTTAGCTCTCTCTGCAGATGTTGGTCTTTGAGGGGAGGAAAAGATGGAGCTGTCAGTTATCTCCACTTCCTTTCAAAGTTTCTCCAGCCAGTCAAAGCCCAGACCTGCTACTCAGTGTCAGGACCAAGTTTCATAAAAGCATATTGTGGACTATACCCCAGTGTTTCCCTTCAGAGTAGATTATATCCAAATGTCTCTCCTTAGAGTAGATAATATCCCAGTGTCTCTCCTTAGAGTAGATTATACCCAGTGTCTCTGCTCAGAGTAGATTATAGTAGATTATACCGCAGTGTCTCTCCTCAGAGTAGATTATACCCCAGTGTCTCTCCTCAGAGTAGATTATACCCAGTGTCTCTCCTCAGAGTAGATTATACCCCAGTGTCTCTCCTCAGAGTAGATTATACCCAGTGTCTCTCCTCAGAGTAGATTATACCCCAGTGTCTCTCCTCAGAGTAGATTATACCCAGTGTCTCTCCTCAGAGTAGATTATACCCCAGTGTCTCTCCTCAGAGTAGATTATACCCCAGTGTTTCTTCTCAGAGAAGATTATACCCAGTGTCTCTCCTCAGAGTGGATTATATCCCAGTGTCTCTCCTCAGAGTAGATTATACCCAGTGTCTCTCCTCAGAGTAGATTATACCCCAGTGTTTCTTCTCAGAGTAGATTATACCCAGTGTCTCTCCTCAGAGTAGATTATACCCCAGTGTTTTCCCTCAGAGTAGATTATACCCCAGTGTCTCTCCTCAGAGTCGATTATACCCAGTGTCTCTCCTCAGAGTAGATTATACCCCAGTGTCTCTCCTCAGAGTAGATAATACCCCAGTGTCTCTCCTCAGAGTCGATTATACCCAGTGTTTTCCCTCAGAGTAGATTATACCCCAGTGTCTCTCCTCAGAGTCGATTATACCCAGTGTCTCTCCTCAGAGTCGATTATACCCCAGTGTCTCTCCTCAGAGTAGATTATATCACAGTGTGTCTTTTTCATAAAAATGTGGATTATACCCCAGTGTCTCTCCTGAGAGTAGATTACACCCAGTGTCTCTGCTCAGAGTGGATTATACCCCGGTGTCTCTGCTTAGAGTGGATTATACCCCGGTGTCTCTGCTTAGAGTGGATTATACCCCAGTGTCTCTCCTCAGAGTGGATTATACCCAGTGTCTCTCCTCAGAGTGGATTATACCCCAGTGTCTCTCCTCAGAGTGGCTTATACCCCGGTGTCTCTGCTTAGAGTGGATTATACCCCAGTGTCTCTCCTCAGAGTGGATTATACCCCAGTGTCTCTCCTCAGAGTGGATTATACCCAGTGTCTTTCCTCAGAGTAGATTATACCCCAGTGTTTCTTCTCAGAGTAGATTATACCCAGTGTCTCTCCTCAGAGTAGATTATACCCCAGTGTTTTCCCTCAGAGTAGATTATACCCCAGTGTCTCTCCTCAGAGTCGATTATACCCAGTGTCTCTCCTCAGAGTAGATTATACCCCAGTGTCTCTCCTCAGAGTCGATTATACCCAGTGTTTTCCCTCAGAGTAGATTATACCCCAGTGTCTCTCCTCAGAGTCGATTATACCCAGTGTCTCTCCTCAGAGTCGATTATACCCCAGTGTCTCTCCTCAGAGTAGATTATATCACAGTGTGTCTTTTTCATAAAAATGTGGATTATACCCCAGTGTCTCTCCTGAGAGTAGATTACACCCAGTGTCTCTGCTCAGAGTGGATTATACCCCGGTGTCTCTGCTTAGAGTGGATTATACCCCGGTGTCTCTGCTTAGAGTGGATTATACCCCAGTGTCTCTCCTCAGAGTGGATTATACCCAGTGTCTCTCCTCAGAGTGGATTATACCCCAGTGTCTCTCCTCAGAGTGGCTTATACCCCGGTGTCTCTGCTTAGAGTGGATTATACCCCAGTGTCTCTCCTCAGAGTGGATTATACCCCAGTGTCTCTCCTCAGAGTGGATTATACCCCGGTGTCTCTGCTTAGAGTGGATTATACCCCAGTGTCTCTCCTCAGAGTGGATTATACCCCAGTGTCTCTCCTCAGAGTGGATTATACCCAGTGTCTTTCCTCAGAGTGGATTATACCCCGGTGTCTCTGCTTAGAGTGGATTATACCCCAGTGTCTCTCCTCAGAGTGGATTATACCCCAGTGTCTCTCCTCAGAGTTGATTATACCCCAGTGTCTCTCCTCAGAGTGGATTATACCCCAGTGTCTCTCCTCAGAGTGGATTATACCCAGTGTCTCTCCTCAGAGTGGATTATACCCCAGTGTCTCTCCTCAGAGTGGATTATACCCCGGTGTCTCTGCTCAGAGTGGATTATACCCCAGTGTCTCTCCTCAGAGTGGATTATACCCCAGTGTCTCCCTGTGTGGTCTGTAATACCCTTTTCTCATTATTACCTCACAGAGATATTTGTTACTCACTGTATATCTGATCTCCATTGAGATGAGATGAGAAGCAGTGAAAGTGAGAGTTTTCTTTGGATGGAAAGTGAGAATGTGTGTTCAGTGTAACGAGTGTGAAGCTTCCACAGATCTGAATCTGGAATCGGAACAAAATAAATCAAATGAAATTGTACATTTTTCAGTTACATTTGATAAATAATAATTTCTTCCTGTTCTCACTTATGTTATAGCAGCTACGGACAAAACCACAGTTTATCACATAAAGTCCTCTGTCCTGAAAACATCACAAAGCTTCAAGTTACAATGTGCTAAAACTGGAGACTCCTTACTTTTATTTCCTCTGAAGTATTCAGATGGCATCTACTTCTCTCTCTCTCTCTCTCTCTCTCTCTCTCTCTCTCTCTCTCTCTCTCTCTCTCACACACACACACACACACACACAAAAACAAACAAACCGACTGATGGATTGAACACACTTTGGGCAGAAGATTGTCTCACCCGTGTGTGTTTGTGTGTTTGTGTGTGTTATGTGAAGAGTTGGACTCAGTAGATGTGCAGGTGATGGTGATCTTCAACTGTTTCTGCAGCCGTGCTCTTTATATTTCCTTGTATCATAAATCTCTCCTTCCAGAGTTTATCGACATTCTGTAGACTTTTTTACCAATGCAGACCTGCTTCCAAACTTCAGTCCACACACACACACACACACACACACACATACACACACACACACACACACACACACACACACACACATCTCACTCACACACACACACACACACACACACACACACACACACACACACACACACACACACACACACACACATTGTCATCCTTCAAGGCATGTGTATGTGTGTCTGTGTGGGTTTTTTCCCATCCAGGGTGTTCAAAGCCTTGAGCCCTGATTTCTGTGGAATCGTTTTCAGGCTCCTCAGAAACCTGTGTTAGAGAAATGGTATAGAATAGAATAAAATAGAAAAGAATAGAATAGAATAGAATAGAATAGAATAGAATAGAATAGAATAGAGATGAATAGAGTTAATAGGACATGTTGTGTTTTTTCTCAGCAGTCTGTATTGGTCTCATTTCCACACTAAAGCTCCACACAGTGATCTCATGCTGGTTATGAGCTCCAGGAGAACCCGGGTCAGTTGGTTCAACTGTGTGTGTGTGTGTGTGTGTGTGTGTGTGTGTGTGTGTGTGTGTGTGTGTGTGTGTGTGTTATGCATATGTTCAGAGGTTATATAAATCTTTACACACCCCTGTAATAATTAGGTGCTTTGTGCTCGTAAATCGGATTCTTCCAACCTTCCTTTACTACGTGCCACTTTTCTTGCTCCAGATTTATCAACCTGTAAGTGGATCTCCTGAACACGGCCCTCCACAGGATTCAGATTTAGACCTGGGCTGTTGTTGTACCATTCCAGAAGGCTGATCTTCTTCTGAAGCAGTTCCTCTGTTGATTTTGCTGATCATTGTGCTGGATGTTGACTTGTTCCTCATCTTTAGCTGTCTGTAGATGGTGAACTGCAGGTTCTGTAAACAAAATGGAGTTTCCATGATTCCCCTTTATCTTTAAATAGAAACATGTCCAGAGAAAAGCAGCTCTATAACATGATTTTAGGATCTTTTTAGAAGGATCAGGGCAAAGTTTGTGCTATGGTTAGATTTATGTGTGTGATGTGGTGCTTCCACCCAGCCCTCGTACCCCATAACACCTGTGTATAAGTGTGAAGAATATCAGTAGGTTGTTGTCATGTGCACTGTAATGCATCCCAGATATTCTTGCATCTATGTGAATGTTGTAGAAGGTCTCTTAGATGTTCTCTGATAAGGCCTTTTTTTTAATCAGTTTTGGTGAAACATCTTGTGTTTATGGTAATATTCCATTTTCTGTTGATCATGGGCTTCATGATGTTCCAGGATACAGCTAATAAGTGGGACATTTATATGTACACATAGTTTGTTACTTTTCTCATCCTGGTCACTCACTCCAGTGGAACATTCCAGCCATTGGTTGCATTTAGAAGTGTATTTTAACATAATGCTAGAACCTGCTCATTGGTTTGGTCAGTGTTTGGTCAGTGTTTGGTCAGTTGGCCAGGACTGAAATAAACAAACCAAAATCTTCCTAATGGATTCTGGAGCATGTTTAGCCCAATGATTAGTATCATTCGCATTCCAAGACATTCCATTGGCAAAGGCTATATCCTTATTCCTGTGGCCTCACACACACACACACACACACACACACACACACACACACACACACACACACACACACACACACAGTCCTGTAATGACGTTATACTCTCAAGTGTGCACTCAGTAATAGTTAATTGTATTACATCACCATCCCCCAACAAACCCCCCTTCCTCACCCACTGTGTTTGGGATGTCAGTAAATCACACACTCTATAAATGCCCTCTGAATTAACGCTCCTGAGTTTTCCTGAGGAAACGAATGAAATACTCAACGGGGTGGTTTTGCAATGCAATCACCATCTGCTGTGTTTTCATACACACTGTGTTTGGCTGCTCTTGTGTTTGGTTTGGTCGCGTCGCTAAACGCTGGAGCAGTCGTGTTAGCATGCGTACCAGGTCTACACTTTCAGTCTACAGAAAAACAAAACGAATCCTCCCTCACAAGCTGCATTTAATTTAACATCTCATCCCTGAGTGTGTATATTCATACAGGAGTAATGTGTTGAGCTGGAATTAAACAAACCCCACACACAATTCAAGAACGACTTCTAACACCTGAGCAGTGGTGCAGTTAAGGGCCTTGCTCAGGGGCCCAGAAGTAGCAGCTGGGATACGAACTTATGACCTTCAGATGCAAAGTCCAATGCTTTAAAGTCTAAGTTACTATACATCCGTATACAAATGTAAACAAGTTTCAATCGGATTATATAAGAACCATATAAATATCTGATAGGAACCATGGCTATCTGATTATATACTGTAGATATCATGTATACAGTATATCGATATTCAGAAACTCTGATTATATAGATACAGTATAGAAATCGATTCAAATTGAAGCCATATAGAAATCTGATTATAATAAAACCTTACAAAAAACTAAGTGCATGGAACCATTTAGAAACTCTGTTTATATGGAAACCTTTTTGAAATTTGATCATATAGGAAACATGTGCAGATCTGATGATATGACACAACATACTGAATGATAACAAAACCTTATAGAGACGTTTGGTCACCTATTAAAATCTAATAAGACCCCTATGGAAATATGATGTAATGAAGGATCACATCAATATAGAATCCGATTATATTCCAAGTATTAACTTGGGAAAAAATAATGGAATCCTTACAGACATAGGGTTATATAATAGATTAGATTAGATTAGATTAAACTTTGTTATTGTGCAAAGTACCAGTACAAGCCAATGAAATGCAGAACCAGAAGTGCAAATAGCAATGTATATAAATAAATCTACAATAATCATATTGTGGGAGTGCAAAGGTTCAATATATATTACAATAATTCTGTATAACATGAGCACTGGAGTGTGTGATTATGAGTGATGATCTTTCTACAGTCTTATACAGTCAGTTGGAGTTGTGGAACCAGGAGCTACTGAGCAACTCATAAAATATCTCAACATCTGAGATCATCACAGATCCAACACCAGCTTCTCCATGCCAGAGCCTTTAAACACTCAAGAAGGTCCAATGTTAAAACTCCACATAAAGTGGGATCCAATTGGCACTGGTAAGTCTTTAGATGGTTTGGGATGTTTGTGGGCATCTACTTCCTTAAAGGTCCACAATCTTCATAAGGTGGGACGTGACTGGAGCTGGAGGAACCTCAGGAAGCCTCTGGATGGAGAGAGAAAGAGAAGCAGTGGAGAGGAATTAGCGTAGCTGCTGTTCATGATATTAACAGCACAAGTTGATCATGTGCAGGTGATCAGATGTTCTGGAGCACAAGGTTATGATGTGATGTGTGAAAAGGATTTGCATAAACGCGATATCAGTGGTGTAATTTACTGCAGAATTGATCGTTGTCTGATCTCTTATGGGTGCAGAAGATCTGCTACAAACATCCAAACGAACAGGACACACAGTGGAGAAAAAGAGAAAAGACTCTGGTTTGTCCATTTTCAGAAGACTGGAAGAACATCAAGAAACCAGGGCTATCACTCCTCAGAGAGAGAGAGAGAGAGAGAGAGAGAGAGAAAGAGAGAGAGAGAGAGAGAGAGAGAGAGAGAGAACTAAAAACGAATGAAACGAGTAAGAACGAGAAGTTTACAAGACATTGAACGTTTTTCTTTTTTAATGCATTTCTTAAAGGCCAGATGGTCTCTCTCTCTCTCTCTCTCTCTCTCTCTCTCTCTCTCTCTCTCTCTCTCTCTCTCTCTCTCTCTCATAATGATCGAGTGGAAAATAAAAGCGTCTGGATGAAGAGAAAAACATCAGCACTGTACCGGGACTCATCGCTCTGCACCATCGTCACAACACACACGATTAGTGAAATATGTGCCAAGGCCACGTGTGCCCTTTAGAACTCCCATCCTGAGACTTCAGCATCATAACAAGACGTGTTCAAGTTCCTCCCAGAATAGAATCAGCTCCTGATCACCTACGCCATCATCGCACCAGAAACCCATATTAATTCAGCACTCAGCCTGGGAGGAGGACGTTCTCCTGCCCGGTCTGAGCTTTTCCTGTTTTTTAAATCACGCCGAGAAAAACGAGCTTTAAAATGCCGATCACGTCCGTCATCACAGTTTCATCAAAACCTGTTTATACATCAGCAGCTTTACGGCACAAAGGCTCCAAATCAACACCATTATCTCAGGAATTCATGCCTGCAATCCTGTTCAGATAATCCTGAGTGGATCCTGGTTTATCTCTCACTGCTCTGGAGAAGAAACCAGTCTTAGTCTTAGTCTGAGAATTAAACTGTATACACATTTGTATATGCACAATATTGCCAAAAGTTTGTAGACACCTGGTCATTAGTATGAAATTAGCTTTTTTGAGTATTCCACATTTAGTCCCAATTTGCTCTTATACTTCTCTCCACTCTTCTGGTAAGATGTTCCACTAGATTTTGGAGTGTGATTGTGGAGATTTGTGCTCATCATCTACAAGGGTGTGAGTAATGTCAGGTACTGATGTAGGTAAGGTGAGGGGTCTTGGGGTGCAGTCAGTGTTCATTCATCGCAATAGGGTTGAAGCCTATAGCAGGCCACTCAAGATCTTCGTCTCCAAAACCATGTGAAGCAGATCTTCATGGAGCTGGTTTGCGCACGTGGGCATTGCCGTGCTGGAACAGGTTCGGCTTTCCGAGTTAAAGTGAACACAAATGCTTTGTGGTAACAGTTTGGAGAAGAACGACATATGTAAGGAAAAGCTCGGGGGTAGATGAATATAAACATGGTTCTAGTGCATCAGCAAGGTCTCTCTCAGGCAAAGATCTCAAAGCAGACTGGACTTCAGAATTTGCTCTTCAAACTATTTTGAAGAAACACAAAGGAAGAAACGGGCGATGTTGAGAAGCAATGACGCAGTTTATGGCCAAGAAAACTTAATGTAGCCGACACATTATATTTACTTTCCTTTAACATCAGATGATGTTAAGCAGAGCCATCAGCAAAGAGCTGAAGGACACCAGTGGGACTCAAATACACACATTTACTGTCTGCAGAAGTTTGGCCAGAAGCGGTCTTCATAAAAGTATTGCAGGCAAAAAGCTTTCAAAATGGAAACAAATCTAAGTGTCTCAACTGGGAACTGGGATACAGATAAAATGTCAGCAGGTGTTTTTGGGCTGATGAGCCAAAATCTGAAATATTTGTCTGCACCAGGAGGCAGGATGTTTTTGTTGTTTGTACTTTGCTCCATTTAGCTATTCCTCAACCCTGACCAGTCACCCAGTCCCTGCTGCTGAAAAACACCCTCACAGCATGATGCTGCCACCACCATGCTTCAATGTTGGGATGATTCCTGGTTTCCTCCAGATATAGCATTTAAAATTGAAGACAAACAGTTCAATCTTGGTTTCATCAAACCAGAGAAATTTGTCCCTTACAATCTAAGAGTCCTTTGTTTGCCTGTCGGCAAACTCTAAGTGGGCTTCAATGGGTTTCACACTGAGGAGAAGTTTCTATTTGGTCCCTCTGCCATAAATCCTAGATGGGTGAAGGGCTGTAGTGATAGTTGTCCTTCTGGAACTTTGCCCATCTCCACACAGGATCTCCAGAGCTCACTCATAGTGACCATTGGGTTCTTGGAGTAAGACCATCACCTCTTGAAGTAAGACCATCCTGTGATTGCTCAGCTTGTCCGGGTGACCAGCTTTTGTAAGAGTTCTGGTTGTGCCACACTTGTTCCATTTGAGAATTATGGAGGTCACTATGCTCTTGGGAATCTCCAGTACAGCAGAAATTTCTGCAGCCTTCACCAGATCTGGGTACAACCCTGTGTCTGAGATCTTCAGGAAGTTCCTTTGACCTCATGGCTTGATGTTTGCTCTGATCTGCTTTGTCAGCTGTGAGGCCTTCTACAGAGAGGTGTGTGTCTTCCAAATCATGTCTTAACATTTCCACAGGTAGACACCAGTCAAGGTATAGAAACATCTCCTCAGTATCCAGATCATGTATTCGGTTTTTATTTAGTGTCCCAACTTTTATGGAATAAGGTTTGTAAATAACTGTCTTTTTTAAACTGCAGGAGAGTCGTTTGTTTCGTGAATCAGGATTTTTCTTTCGTGTTTTGGTTTTGATAGTAAGAATTAATTTTCTCTGCAGCTAGGATGCAAAATATTCTAATGTTATTAGTCTTAAAACTAATGTTCAAGCCTTTTGATATACTGAATATTTTCATCAAGTCCACTCTAATCTGATGCCCAATCCAATCAAATTTACACTCAGTCTAATTTGATACACACTTGACTTGACTGAATCTCAGGACCAGTCTAAACTAATATTTTATATAAATTGATATCAGGTAATAATGTTATATATAAAGTTGTACCCTGATGAGGAGGTTTCAAATCCACCATCTTCACCCTGAGTGATTGAGGCCCATCGTCTGAGCGAATCGGATGTAAAGGTTGAGCGTGGGATTTTCTCGATCAGCTTTGCCCATGACATCATCAGCCATTGTGAGTTGGAGGAACATGTGAATGATGACCATTGAGAAGCAGCAAGCAGAGGAATCCCGAAATCCTGAAAATGACGAGGATGCCGGAGTGTAGGTGGGAGGAGACATTAGAGAAATAAAAGACATTTTAGGAAAAGAAAAGGATGTGTGTGTGTGTGTGTGTGTGTGTGTGTGTGTGTGTGTTTGTGTGTGTGTGTGTGTGTGTGTGTGTGATTACGTACAGCTGTCAGTAACACATGCAGCCAGGAAGACAACAGTTCTCCTGAGATGAATGGATCTGTTAGAAGGAACAAGCAAAGAGTTTGATCTGAGATTTATAGATAAACAAGCAGCCAAAGATAAATCTAGAAATCACTCCTGAGAGGAATTACAGGGAACAAAGGAAGACCTAAAAACAAAGTCTAGTCTAAGACTGAGACTGGGGTAATGGATCAGTAATGGATAGATGGTGGTGGATGAAGGCCTGAGACTGAGACAGGGATTAAGACCAGACCAGGATTAAGAATGTTAGTGTTTACAATGGGAGCAGTTTTGGAATAGAGACAGGAATAAGAATTAGGATCTGGGACATAGATAATGATTTGGAGTCACTCAAGGGAAGTGCTAGCTCAGTGGTTAAGGCATTGGACTTTGGACCAATTAATGTGTGGGATTGGGTATAAATTTGGACCAGGATTAAGGTGTGGGATTGGGTTAAAGATTGGACCAGGATTAAGGTGTAGGACCGGGTTAGAGTTTGGACCAGGATTAAGGTGTGGGATTGGGTTAAAGATTGGACCAGGATTTAGGTGTGGGACCAGGTTAGAGTTTGGACCAGGACTATGGTGTGGGACTGGGTTAGAGTGATGGGGACAGGATTTGATTCCATGATTGAGAATTTGAGTTTAAGTTTGACTGAGATAGAGATTATGATATGCGATGTGTTTACATTATATTCTGTAATTGTGTTTGTTCAACTTGGTATCTCTGAGAACTAAAGACTGCTGTTTCACCAACCAGAGAACACTGAGGAACCCTACATGAACATGAGGAGACATACAAAACTCTACACAGACAGTAACATGAGCTCCTGGTTCTCTGAGACCCCATAGTTGTGAGGCAGCAGGAGTACCTTCTCTGCCTCTAGTTTATTTTTCCTGAATATCTTCCAAGTGGAGACGCACGTTTTGCATGAGAACAGGTTTAGTTCTGGTCTCAAAGGGTTATGTAATGTTAGGAGGTCAGACGAATAAAAGACCAGAAGCCAAATTCCCTACAAACCAGAGAAACCCAAGACTTTTACATTAACATAGTTAGAATAATAATAATAATAATAATAATAACAATAATAATAATAATAATAATAATAATAATATTTATTAATTTATTTATCTATTAAACGAATACTGTAGAATCCACTTGTGTTTATACCAAGACTATATATATATTTCTTATAATAAAAATATAAATCAAAATTTTTAATACTGAAAACAAGCAAATAAAATAAAAGTAATAATTAAGAACACAGCAAATATAATCTTTAACGATATAAAATACTATTATCCCAGTGTGTAAAATAGAATCAGTGCATTTTATCAGATACAACTGAACAGGTGAGGGTTAGGGACCTTGCTGAGGGGCCCAGCAGTTTCAGCTTGATGGTTCTGGGATTTGAACTCATGACCTTCTCCGAGTTCTCACTTCTCCATGCAACAATATAATCATTAGAATGAAATAAAAGTCTGAAGTGTGAAAGTAAACGAGCGTTAGACAGACGAGGGGCTGATGTCACACATGTAAGCGTTATTATTTATTACTACACGAGTTCCACATGGCTCCTGTTTAATCAGCGCTTCTGTTTCGGGGCCCGAGTCTTCTCGCTAGCGTGTGTGTATAGCTGTGTTATATTAGCGACGCATATTTCCATGCAGCTGTTAAACCCATCATTGAGAAACATCTGGCCTGGTGTTGGTGGTGCAGTAAAGAGAGCCTTTTATGAGGAACTGGATGAGGACCTTACCCAGCATCAAGCTCTTCCTCACAGCATCATACTCCCATGCTAACAGTGCACTGTTTGTGTTGCAAGGATGTTAGGACTTCCTGTTATGCCAGAACTCGTGTTTCTGGTGTTATTATTAAAACAATGGCTGCCGTTTTAAGGTTCTGGGTCAAAAACTGAGGTCTGAAGCACAACGCTAGCTCTGTAGATACAGCTGTTGGTTAAAAAATACAAAACCCCACACACACAAAAATGGTTTGAACTTTAACCCTTTGTTCTCCAGGGTGAAGTTCTCTGACCTGGACTTCCTAACAAGCTGCAAAGTGTGAAGAAAAGAACTTCTCTGCACTCTATACTGTAATATTTAGGTGACGATCTGGTTATGAAATTTACATTTTAATTGATCCCTAATTAGCGAGCCAGAGGTGACGTCAGCGTGGATAGAAAAGGGGCTGAGGAGGAAATCTTGAGAAGATCCATACTTAAAAGGGAACTCATCCTCATCTACACACCAGACAGAGCCATTATGCATCCATTATTCCTCTCTTATAACTGTGGACTTCTGAACGTGATCACACAGTTTTACAGTTATAGTGTTTAAGGGGACCCGAGTGTGAGCATCATCACGGTTTTATTTAGCGATTTAAAAAATCTTTAAAAGAACATCAGAAAAACCATAAGGGTGTCTGTGCGATACCATCCACACTCTCTCCTGCTCTTGCTCTTAAGTTCCAAGTGATCTCCTTCTGCTCTCCAGACCCACCTGATCCAATCTGATGCTCTGAATTAGTGGGGACCTGGAAGAAAAAATGGAAGTTCAATGGTTAAGATGTTGGTCTTCTGATTGAAGGTCACTCTGAATAAGATCCTCTGTCAAATGGCATAAATGTTTTCCCCACCTGAAAGCCACTCACTGTTGCTGAAGGTAAATGAGATTACTGAGGATGGTCATCATGTTATTTTGGAGATTACTTAGGACAACAAGTTCTCCATCTAAAGATTTCCTGGACATTCAGTGAGGATGGGTTCATCGCAGGGAGGGTTTCCCTCACCAACAACACCTTTGGCTCACTCATCAGAGATAAATCTATAAGGAATCATTTATTTCTGGAGGCTGCTTTGGGACAATGCGCACTGATATAAGCGCTACACAAATAACACTGTCCACGTTTGGATAGAATTTATGATCATGCAAACTAACGTTAGAGATTAGCATTAAAACTGTAGTCAGTTAGCATTAGCTAACACTTTCCCACGCGCTCTTGAGTAAAAGGCCAATCATTTACAATCAAGAAGTAAAATCAGTGTGTAATCTGAGGCAGATGGGGATGGGGAAGTTTTACTTGATGAAAAATTTGCAGCTGGTTATTTTTATTGCTTTGAATAAGTCAGTGTGCTGTCACTTGCTGCTGATCTGATCATGTGTGAGACAGGAAGGCTGATCTTCTTCCCCAGACTGCAGCTCTGAGCCTCATGTCCCAGTGATAATATAAAGTTTAGACAGCTGCATCGCTAAAAATGGATAAGCACAGTGTGTGTGTATGAGGAACCAGATCAGGGACCAAATCAATGACTGGATTATGAACTGGATCAAAAACCAGAGCAGGGACTGGATTAAAGACTGGATTCAGGACTGGATCAGGGACTGTATTAAGGACAGGATTGGGGACTGGATCAAGGACTGGATTAGGGACTGGACCAGGGAACGGATCAGGATGGATGAGCATCATGAGAATAAGTAAAATAACACATGAATTGGAAGAACAGGGCCAAGAGGAACAGAGAAATATATCATCATGTTCATGTAGGAACATAAGAGCTAGAAAAGGAGAAAAGGAATGGTTAACAGATACGTGTGTGTGTGTGTGTGTGTGTGTGTGTGTGTGTGTGTGTGTGTGTGTGTGTGTGTGTGTGTGTGTTCAGTCCAGAGGTGTGTGTTCAGATAGCAGTGGAGATGATGAGGAGATAGATGAAAATAAAATAGATAAAGATGGGATAGATAAAGATGAGATAGATGATGATTGAAAAGGTGAAGATAAGAGAGATGAAGAGTAGATAGATGATGATGAAATAACAAATAAATGTCAAGTTGATAAAGAGACACAAAGACGAGACAAACGAAAATGAAATGGACGTTCTGTTTTTGTTCCGACGAAGTGAAATAGAAAAAGGAAGAGTGGGAAGAGCGAGTCTCGTTCACTGATGAATTTCACAGCTGAGTGTAGAATCACACACACACACACACACACACACACACACACACACACACACACACACACACACACACACACACACACTGTGTTTCTCAGGAGCACTACCTGTGTGTTTTCAGCTCCTGCTCCATTTTATTTATGATTATTACAGTTGTGTGTGTGTGTGTGTGTGTGTGTGTGTGTGTGTGTGTGTGGAGTATTCACAGTTTACTCCACCTCCTCTTTTTTATTGTGCAAAGACGTCATGAAGAACAATAAAGCTTTGATGGAAGTACAAGGAACGGCTGGTGCCCCTGCTGGGTGTATGAGGTAGTGCAGTTAGCTTTGTTGCGCTAATCTGAGAATACACTTGTTTTAAGGGATAAAATGAACCAAATAAAGCATTTTATCTGCTTCTTCTTTAAAACCCAGGCAGGTTTTCTTCAAAATCACCAAAAGGTATAAGCGTGATCCCATCGTATGATCTGATAATGATTTAATGTTCCGTATCATCAGTACATCGTATGCAATTCACAATGAAATAAAAATTAGACTGTAATAGATTTTGACAGCAAAGAAGAAAAAAACACCAATTTCACAGTCTGTATTTTCTACCCCTGAGGTATTGGAGTGTTTGTGTTTGATTAAAGACAGTGATCTAGACTTTAGCTTGACTCGACTCTGAATGCAGAACACAAATATTGCTGAACTCCACCACCTTAAACTCCTAAAATAAACCTGTGAACTTACACTCACACAAATACCCCCTACAATAGACACGTATTTTATCCAAAAGTGAGATTCAATGTGCTGCTTTTTAAAAGTCCCACTCCAATCCCACTCCACTCGCTCTTATAGTAGCCTCCACTCTTCTGGGAAGATGTTCCACTAGATTTTGTAAACATCCATTCAGCTATGTGGGTGTTAGTAAAATCAGGTAGTGATGTAGGTGAGAAGGTGAGGAGGTTCCTCGGGGTGCAGTCAGTGTTTACATTCATCCCAAAGGTGTTGGAGCACTATAGCAGGAGATCTTTTACCTGAACCCATGTAATGCAGTTCTTCATAGAGCTGGCTTTGCGCACAGTTATCATGTTCAGTCTCCTAGATCAAGTGAGGGAAAATTTCATGCTACCACATCCATCTAAAGACGTCCTAAAGTTGGAGAAATGATACATATGCCTGGAAAAGTCAGGTGACCATCGAGTGTATATGAATTTCATCTATTAATTTCAGATTGGACCCTGGTGAGATCGGACCTCTCTCTGAATGTTTATGGACTCGCCGGTCTGGATATTTCTCTCGTTTTCGGAACGTACCATGTCTGATTTTTGAGGTGCTTCATATAATTTGTGGAATTCGAGCCCTGGTGTTGTCCAGATGGTTGACACATGTTTGTCGCATGCTTGGTTTTATTTGAACTCAGGCTCTGACCCACAACGCTGAGTGAAGTTACCTAAAAGAGTCCGGTTAATTCGGCTATCTTGCTTCAGAGTGATTTGGGTGAACGCTTTTCATCTCAGGGCTTAGAATCCGAATCAGAGATGGAAATCAGAGGTAAGTGCGGACGAGAGAAGGCTGAAGCAGCTCGTGTCCTCTATCTATTCATTTCTTCCAGCCTGCATTCCAGTCCCTGGTCCTCAAGCACCCCTGATGGGACTCCAGGGGAGTGTAAAGAGGTATCTGCTCCAGTGCTTATTCTGCTTTGAGTATGGTTACGACTGGCGTCTCTCTGAGCAGCCCTGATGATCTCATCTCTCACAGGGGAAGCGAGCGAGTGTGTTGCTTCTGTTTTTGAGACTGTGGACGAGTTTATAGCCCCATTCTGAGCCTGGTTTGACCCTGTAGTAGAAGGAGGGGGATATCTGGGGTTTACTTTATTTCCAGTCCTTTTGGTGGATAAGAAGGAAACAATATGCTTCTCTTCCCTGTAGTTGATTTTCTGATCCAAATTCAGCATGAAAGAAAAGAACAGTGCTTTAAATTCATCACATTTACTTTACAGCAATTTCTTTCTTCACATATCCAAGCGATGTTTGGAAGCTGGTCCCAGAGTGCAGAGTCAGCCATGATACAACACCCCTGGAGCACAGAGAGTTAAGGGCCCCAAGAGTGGCAGCTTGGTGAGGCCCCGGACAAACCTGGCTCCTGCGGAATTCGCCCTCTTCCTATAGATGATTTGAGAATTCTGATTTGAAAATTTGATTTGATTTGAGATGAAGCTCAAAGGTCACCATTTTGACTTCTTTGCAGAGATCTGGCATGTATAGCATTAGCAGGACACACTTCAAAAGAACACTGGGAGGCGCTGTATTGCTGTGTAAGGGGAGTATTTTGAAGGTGATAGTGTGGAAATGTAGATAAATAAAATACTTTATTGTAAACAGAGCGAGTCTTCAAACTTTTCTGATACTATGAATGTGTGTGTTGTTGGTGTTGTAGTTCATGGTGGACTGGTGGCATGTTTCTCGTGAACCCTGAAGAACATCATCATTGTATGCATTGTTCCTGCACATATCACATGTAAACTCCTAAATCATGAATAATAAGAAAAAGCCATGAATATGATAATAATCAGAAAAATCATAAGATTCCACTCATCCGCCGACTTTCATACGCAAGGTCTTGTTTTTGTGCGTCAAGTCACATGTGTCTCATGCATCCTTTCTTAGATTAAGTGTTAAGAAGATGATCATCAAGTATCTGTGCAGATACAAAATGCAATGTGATGTTACTCTTGGGAACTACGAGTATTTTTACAGGATTGTTAGGGTGTAAAAACTTATGCACTCCCAATTTTTAGTCCATTATTCTGGATTATAATATGGCGGCTTCCACACATCTGATCACCATTAGGTTGACGGGACGTGAATATTTACGCATGACGCCTTCTAGGATTCCTGTCATGTCTTTCCCCGACTGGTCTTTGATCAGGTTTCATGTTGACAGATGTTCACATGTTCTGTTTCACGTTCCTCCTGACAGGTTGATGTCCGGGTCTGTCTGAATGTGTTCTTGTAGTGGGTCTCAAAAAGTCAGAGGTCAGAGATCATGACTCTGTTTCTCTGCATGAGCGGTCTTCTGAGTCCTGAGAGTGAGCTGGAGAAACCTTTCTGCTTGTGGATGTTCTCTGAATATTCTTCAGTATACAAATGAATCTGTGGGGCAGCACCATCACAATGTAGATCTTTTAACTTGGAGTAACCTACCGAGCTTTGAGGAATGAAAGGGTCATGCGATCTTAGTGTACTCACACATGTTCCTGTAAGAACTCAGAGAAACTCTCTAAACAAAACATCATCATGAAGATCAAGGAGCAAAATCCAAACCAGTTCTTCAGTCTGTTATTAAAAAAAACACATGAACACAACTCAGCCTAGAGGAGCCTGGAGACAAAGAGCAGCCAGCGGTGAAGAGGAGACGAGTCTGAGACACACACGAGGACGGTGATGTAATGAGACCTTAGATTCCAAAAATAAGATCAAAATACAGAGAATTAAACACAGAAGCAGAACGTCTTGTGATGACTGAGCATCAATACTTCACATAGAGATCATGAATGAAGGGGAATTGCATCTTTTATAGCCGCCATGTGTGTGTGATGCTACCGTCAGCATGCTTCACAGTGGAGACGTTCTTCTGCTCAATGTAGAGCTTTATGCCAAAAGGTTTCATTTGTTGTACATGCATGATGAACCTTCACATGGTATATTACATGTCCAGCTGTGTAGAGTATACAGCTGTGTGGAGTGTTCATCTGTGTTGAGTGTCCATCAGTGTGGAGCATCCTGCTGTGTGGTGTCCAGCTGTGTGGAGTGTGGGGAATATCCAGCTGTGGGGAGTGTCCAGCTGTGAATAGTATCCAGCTGTGGGGAGTATCCATCAGTGTGGAGTGTCCATCAGTGTGGAGCATCCTGCTGTGTGGTGTCCAGCTGTGTGGAGTGTGGGGAATATCCAGCTGTGGGGAGTGTCCAGCTGTGGAGAGTGTCCATCAGTGTGGAGTATCCAGCTGTGTGGAGTATCCAGCTGTGGGGAGTATCCAGACTATGAGCTGTGGATCTCTCCAGCTCTTTCTCCTTCACCCCCCGTGATTGTGTATGATGGCTGTCTCTGTGTAATGCAGCTGTTCTTCTGTATTCGGTCCATTTGTAATAAGAAGTTCCAGGTCCGTCCAGGTCCGTCAGCAGGAAGTGAAGATCTGGTGATTAGCTCTGGGTTTTCTGTCCCTCATGTCGTGTCTCTGATCTCACAGTGTTCTGTGTATTTGGGAATGTGTTTGGATTACGGGTACTGATCCGTCTCTGTGTTTACCACGTCTCTGTTTTGACAGCACGATGTCTTTGTCATGACTACACGTTCTGGAAGAGCATGAATACACTCGTTCATCACCCTCTTCCTATCCAGCACCCAGAACATCAAGATACCACACACCCCAAACCGTAAGGATCTTTCCGTTTCAGGGAGATAAATGTGAGTGTGACACTTCATCATACTCCAGCGTGAGACTGTTCTTCCTCTGAACTGCATAATGACTGGAAGAAATCGAAGAAGAAGAAACTGGAGTGAGGCCTTTTATTTACAGAGCTGATGGAAAACACAGCAGGAGAAAAGACAGGATGGAGGAATAAACCAGAAGGGGAAATCACGAAGGACAGAAAACTCGGTTTCCATCCACCTCCAAACATCTACACATCAGACACACTGAAGGACAAATGGTTCATACAGTTACACAGGACAGATGTGCTGATACACAGCTGTCTACACCCTCTGATGTTTCTGATGAAGAAACCAAGCAAATAAATTCAGCACATCTGGAACATGGAGAAACTCTGAGCTCTGCACTGTGATTGGTTTAAGAGTCTTCATTAATTCTATAAACAACTGCTCTGATACTCACACAGGGTTATGAAGAGAGGAGAGGAGAAGAGAAGAGAAGAGAGGAGAGGAGAAGAGAGGAGAAGAGAAGAGAAGACAGGAGAAGAGAAGAGGAGAGGAGAAAAGAGGAGAGGAGAAGAGAAGAGAGGAGAGGAGAAGAAAGGAGAGGAGAAGAGAAGAGAGGAGAGGAGAAGAGAAGAGAAGAGAGGAGAAGAGAGGAGAGGAGAAGAGAAGAGAAGAGAAGAGAAGAGAAGAGAGGAAGGGAGAGGAGAGAAGAGGAGAGATGAAAGGAAAAGAATGGAGAGAAGAGAAGAGAAGGTGTGTGTGTGTGTGTGTGTGTGTGTGTGTGTGAGAGAGAGAGAGTGTTTGTGTGTGTGTGTGTGTGTGTGTGTGTGTGTGTGTGTGTGTGTGTGTGTGTGTGTGTGTGTGTGTGTGTATATGTGTGCATATATATTTGTATGTATGTGTAGGTGTGGGTGTGTGTGTGTGAGAGAGAAAATGTGTGTGTGTGTGTGCTTGTTTGTGTGAATGTGTGTATGTGTGTGTAAGAGAATGTGTGTGTGTGTTTTGGTTGGTCTGTCTGGCATGAACTGCTACTGTGGAAATTCTCAGCTCTATAAAACTGCTACTGATTTACAGCAGCAGACTGATTGTGTGTGTGTGTGTGTGTGTGTGTGTGTGTGTGTGTGTGTGTGTGTGTGTGTGTGTGTGTGTGTGTGTGTGTGCACATGCAACCTGTTATGGTTTCGAGTCTCAATATCTTCTTAGAAACCATGACGACGATGATGATGATGGTGGTAATAAAGATTGTGATGAAGATGATGATGGTGATGATGATGTTTAAGCTCCAGGATGAGGAATCACAGCAGTAGATTTCTGTACTAAAGAAAATAAATGGAATAATGATGTCATAATGAACTTAAAGGATTTGACCAATCAGCAGCTTCACCTGCTCCAGACTACACACAATTCAGATCTTCTGCCCTCCCTCACTTCCTTCCTTCACTCTGTCCCTCCTCACTCTCGTTTCTCCTCTGGACCCTAACCCATGCACACTTACTGCAGGGTTACTGAGACTACGCCCCCTACAGGCACTGCGCATTCCTCCATCACACGCACACTTACTGCAGGGTTACTGAGACTACGCCCCCTACAGGCACTGATCATTCCTCCATCACACGCACACTTACTGCAGGGTTACTGAGACTACGCCCCCTACAGGCACTGATCATTCCTCCATCACACGCACACTTACTGCAGGGTTACTGAGACTACGCCCCCTACAGGCACTGATCATTCCTCCATCACACGCACACTTACTGCAGGGTTACTGAGACTACGCCCCCTACAGGCACTGCGCATTCCTCCATCACACGCACACTTACTGCAGGGTTACTGAGACTACGCCCCCTACAGGCACTGATCATTCCTCCATCACACGCACACTTACTGCAGGGTTACTGAGACTACGCCCCCTACAGGCACTGATCATTCCTCCATCACACGCACACTTACTGCAGGGTTACTGAGACTACGCCCCCTACAGGCACTGCGCATTCCTCCATCACACGCACACTTACTGCAGGGTTACTGAGACTACGCCCCCTACAGGCACTGCGCATTCCTCCATCACATGCACACTTACTGCAGGGTTACTGAGACTACGCCCCCTACAGGCACTGCGCATTCCTCCATCACATGCACACTTACTGCAGGGTTACTGAGACTACCCCCCTACAGGCACTGCGCATTCCTCCATCACATGAAAGAGACGAAAGTGCTCACACAGCTGCATAGGTTCCCACTGTATAAGTGGTGCAGGAACGGTATAAAGCCTGTGTGTGTGTGTGTGTGTGTGTGCCCCCTCCATGAACCCATCAGTGGATTTATGAGGAGGTGTCTGCACATCACGTGTGTGTCCGTATGATTTACCCAGACGTGTGTGTATGTTTAGGTGTGTGTGAGTCTGGTCGATAAAGTGCAAACACCACATGTGCTGAACATGGATGTGTGTGTGTGTGTGTGTGTTTGTGGTGACCTGTGGTGGACTGGGATCTTCTCCGGAGTGTATTCCAACCACACACAATGTTCATGTGGTATTATTTGGTAGAAACTGATCATGTATTGAATAACGCTGATGATCTCATTTCCATGGTAACTGTAAAGAGTCAGGACCTAAAGTTGATTGTTTGGAAGCAAAAATGTGTGATGTCTAGACGTCTGGGTTTAGAGCTTCTCCAGAAGTGCCTCTGATGTGGGGTTCATCTCCAAAATTGGTAGCTACCAAAAGGGTTCCAAGGAAGTAGAACCAGTGATGCTGCAGATATGGGTCATGGGTTCTCAGTGTGCGGGAAGCAAGAAGGTTAGACTGTCTGGTCCAACTCCACAGAAGATCTCCTGCTGGCTCTAAAAGAACACACACATCCTCACAGAATGTTTAGAGAACCCATGCAGATCCATACACCAGCCAAAGCTCCTACAGGTGTCTTTTTTCAACAGGATACTACTCTCTGCAGAAACGCTCTGAGGAACATCTCAGGGGTGTTGGACTGAAGCTCTACGAGAAACTAAAGGTAAACAGACGCTGATGACTGTGAAGAGCTTCATTAAGGGCTGAAGTTCTCCCTGAAGTTCTCTCACTCTGTAGTCACAACATCTCATTACACTGTCATCAGTTTTCACAAATTACAAAACACCTCCATATACGTGTGTGTATATATGTATGTATGTATGTATGCATGTGTGTGTGTGTGTGTGTGTGTGTGTGTGGTTGTAAAAGTTGTTACTTTTTAGTGTGTGTTCTGCATAAACACATCGTATCACCCAGTAAACTTAAATCACCTCCTGAAACTCTGCTCAGCTGCTAATCATTACCACTGCAGAGCAATCAAGTGTGTGTGTGTGTGTGTGTGTGTGTGTGAGAGAGAGAGAGAGAGAGAAGATAAATTTAGGAGAAGTAAATTGAAATGTGTGTAATGAGGGTCATTATTACGGGTAGTTAGAACGTTTAAGATGTTTATGGTTAGCGTTTAGTGCAGCAGCACTTTATTTATTTATTTATTTATTTGATTCAGGCGTCCAGTACAGTGTTCTCTTTAGGATAGGAAAAGAGAAGGAGAAGACAAGAAAAAAAAGGGCAGTAAAGGACAAGACAAAAGGACAAGAAAGGAAAGAAAAAGGAGAGGAAAGAGAAGAAGAGACGAAAGAGGAGAGGAGAGGAAAGAGAAGAGAAGGGGAAAGAGGAGAAAAAGGAGGAAAGGAAAAAGAAGAAGAGAGGAGAGGAGAAGAGGAGAAGAGTGGAAAAGAGAGGAGAGGATATGAGAGGGGAAGAGAAGAGAAGAGAAGAGAAGAGAAGGGAAGGGAAGAGGAGAGGAGAGGAGAAGAGAAGAGAAGAGAAGAGAAGGATGGGGAAAGGAAAAGTGAAGGATAAGACAAAAAGAACAGAGAAGGCCAACATCTCACTATAATAACAACACAACACAACACAACACTGAGCACCGCACTTGCACTGGAATATCTCTATCATCAAGGGGATATCTGACACACACACACACACACACACACACACACACAGAGTCAGTCTTTATTAATAACAAACTGCACATCTGTCCTTCAAACCTAAACAAACAGTTCTATTTGTGTGTGTGTGTGTGTGTGTTATTTCTCTCTCCGTTGTCAACACGTGCTTACAATCTGAAATCTGGTCTGCAGTGTGTGTGTGTGTGTGTGCATGAGTGAGTGTGTTTGTGAGTGTGTGTGTGTGAGTGCAG